>JAEQML010078907.1:0-12222 GCA_016904865.1 Pissodes strobi | reverse complement strand
ACTGGCCACTGTACCCCTCTAGATGGTACAGTGGACACATTGGTAAGGTACAGTGGTCATTACTTTTCGGACTGTGAAAATAAGTATCATAACAACATATACAGTATAGTTCAGTACAATTACCAGTATATTAATATACACTGTACTCAAAAGGTCAAAATATTGTTGTGGTACAACGCAAGGAAAGGAACAAACTAAAACTGAGCATTCTAAAACATAAGACAGATAAACCAATTCAAAAAGAATTAGTGACAAATTACAAACTGAGGGTAATGACAAACTTTAAAACAAGAAATTAAGGTTTAAAAAATGGGTAATATTCTTGTACAGAAATATGATTGATAGTTCTTTATCAAATATATCAATAAAGAAAAAATATATGATTTTAACAAATGTTGTATGAAGTCAAATCTAGTCCTAAATATAATAGATTCGCGGTTCTATCGGTTCCACCACTATTTTTTGGTTGAGTCAGTCTAAGAATTATATTATTTTTTAATATGTGGGCACGATCTGTACAACTGGATACGAAAAGTTATTTCATGTTGTCGTAAGAAGGTTACGGAATACTCGTCATCGTTGGTGAAAGTTTCTGTTATTTTTGCAACATAAAATTTTAAAGTCCTTTTCGTGCTGAACTTTACAAGGACATATGAGTTCCCTTTAATCTTTGGCAATCCAGTGTCAATATTAGACATTCTTTCTGGTTCTAGGAATCCATCTACATCCTCTGAACTAATACCGTCAGATATATCAATATCGCTATCACTATCATCGCTTGATTCACTTTTCTTTCGGGTAGTCGTCTGCCTGATATTGAGATTTTCCTCTTCACACTTGCTTGCTTTATTACCTTTTCCTTTCTAGCTGTTTTTATGGCAGTCTCCTCTTCAATTCTTAAATAAACTGGAGTGTTAGTTAAAATTTCTGTTGTTTTTTTGTGCCTCTGCCTTTTTATAGGTGCTAAGCTAACTTTTGGATAAGGGTTTACCATCTCAGGAGAGATACGAATGGTTTCTCAGGTCATTTTTCATCATTGTTTGACCTAATTGTGGTACTACTATTCATATCAGGGGTTTTATCGCGGGGAACGATGTGAATGGAAGAAAATTGTTCGATTCCGACATTATTTGAGCTAATTGGTAAATGTTCCACTCTATCTGCTAACACTATATATGTTACAGTTGCAGCTAATAAGTCATCATCGGTGAAAATGTCATCATTATATGGACAAATTCCTGTACATCTGAATGCTGAAATGATGTTTTTTTCGGACAATATGCAAATGAGAAATAAATAAGCATCACTTAGAATCTCGGCTATATCATAAATTGTAATCCTCTTTCCGGGGTTTTTTAGTAACCATTTTGGCATTCATTGCTGTAATATTTTTTAGAGGGCCATATACACTCCTATCTAGGGGCTGGAGGCGATGGCTTGTATGTGGCGGCATAGTTAGCAGAATAACGTTGTTTTCTTTTGCAATTTTTATCGTGTCTAAACAAACGTCGCTTTCATGGTTATCCAGGATAAGTAACACGGGAGACGTATGCGTTGGTTTACCATGACTTATAAAATGTTTCATCCATTGCATAAACAACTCAGCTGTCATCCATCCAGAGGGTGACGCAACGCCTTGGGTGCCAGGAGGAGCATTTTAATCATAAAGTCGTTGAAAATCTTTCGTGGAAACACTAGGAACGGCGCGGCGGTGGCGGTACCGAATTACCTATTGCGTATATAGCGCCGCACGTCACTAACGTTCCTCGCTCGTTAGACACTATATGGCCGACTTGTCTCTGTCCCTTTTTAGCCAGCACCTTTCCATATTCTTGAACAGTTGTTAAAGCAGTCTCGTCTACCCATTTGACATGGTGCAAAACCAAACCGTTTAATCACCTCCCTGAGGTTAGTGAAAAATCGTGCAACAACTGGTCGATTAAAACCCATTGCCCTACCAAGTGACGTAGCCTCTGCTGATCTTAAGGATAGATCGGTATTCCTCTTCATAAATCCAGCAAACCAGAATTTTCCAGCCCTCCTGCTTTCTCCCCATGATGTTTTTTTTCTTATTAACAATAGCCAGGTCAAAAGCTAGCTTTCTAGCACTAGGATTTAGGCCGTGATGCAACCTGGTCGTTGTTTGAAGATAATTGCTGAGTTGTGCTTCTTCATCTGGTGTAAAGACCATATTTATAGAATAGTTTGGTGTCATTCTGGGTGCTCCTTGTAGGATATTCGAACTCCAGTCTCTTACATTCGCATTATCTTCGCATTGTTTCAAATATCGCCTGAGGATGGTCCGTGTAATATTATGTTTTAAGGCAGCAGCTTTTCAAGATCATCCACCATTCACAATGTCATATAGAGCTCTTTTAATATTCCCATCAGAAGTTTTGCCAATATCAGGTCTTTTTGGCTTTGGTCGCGGCATATTTTAATCTGTAAATAATATTCAAATAAACTGTACGAAATAAAGAGCTATAAGGAACAGTGGCCACTGCTTTTTACAAAAAATTAGCAGTGACCACTATTAATCTATGATTTGTGAACACTGTACCAAATGTCACATGTTTTGGGAAACATAACCCCAAATCCACTTCCGTTTCGTCTTCGGTCGAGGGTGCACGTGTCGGGTATCAGCCATTTTCTTCCAGCTTCATATACATATATGTTAGTTTTGGAAATTCATGGTGAACGTTCAGGGACCGGGTAGTTTTCTCCCCGAATAAGATATGGACGTCCACCCGAGGGTTTCAGCCCCGTGCATGCATCAGATTTTTATGTTTGTGAACGTCCAGCCGGTGGTGTTCGAACCTTAAAGCAAGCCGTGCAAGTACAAGTCTGAGTCCCCAGGAGTACATATTCGACATACTGGAGGCTCTAAAAATAGTAT
This sequence comes from Pissodes strobi, assembly GCA_016904865.1. Classification (NCBI taxonomy): domain Eukaryota; kingdom Metazoa; phylum Arthropoda; class Insecta; order Coleoptera; family Curculionidae; genus Pissodes; species Pissodes strobi. The sequence goes on along the minus strand of JAEQML010078907.1, from coordinate 9,326 downwards.
CTCTATCCACCAAGGTGTAACCAATGTAGAAGGGTCGCTCTACCTCTTGCTAAGCCTGGATAGGGATCTTTACTGGCTGAATTTTCTCACGAAAAAAGCCAACAGAGAGTTTACTACTACTACTATAACGCCAAATCTGCTACTGGAAATAATGACTCGATTACGCATCTTATTCCTATACCTAATACTATAAGATGCAGATTAGCCTAAAAGCACATAAAAACTGCGGTTTATTGAGGGGCGAACCAACCAAAAACTTACCCAATTTATCTACAGCAGACGCTAAAAAAACTAAATTCACTCTCGTAAGCCGCTGAACGTTCCTACGTTTCGGATAATGCCAAGCCAACTGTTTTTCTATGACTGAGAGCTTTGATACGAGATGGCAGCTCAATACCAATTAAGGCTGAAAAAATAGTGGCCACTGTACCTAGATGGCCACTGTACCAGCCTGTCCCCTTCCTTAACAACGTCTGTTATCTTTAACTGAAAAGGTTGAGTTTCAAATATATTTATTGGACACACTCCATGTAATAGTTGCCTTAGTTAAAGCTAGGTTTCTTTTTAGGAAGATATTATTAGTTATTGCTATTTTTTTTTTTTAATTTAATATTGTGGTTTCTGCCATTTATTTTCTCTATTGCCTATATGGCCCGCAAATCAGCCTTCTTAAATCTAATACATTTGTGAACTATTTTGCAGAATTGCCCCAAAATGTATTAAAAACATGCAGCCAAGTTTTTAAAGATTTTGATTTCTTTTACATTTTATTAGCCAAATATTGGGAAAAATAAAAAAAAGTTTATTTTGCTTTGGATTCTTTAACGTTAAGCAAAAGTTTAAATAATACAAAACACATTTTATTTTGAAATCATTTAGAAAATATACAATTAATTTCCTTTTGTTTAATATTATTCGAACTTTCTCAAATTAGCTTTTAATAAAAAAAAAAGCAACGCACAAAATAGTTACTAGAAAATATAGGTGCAAGTGACCTTTGAGATTTTTATTTTGATATAAAACTGATATAATTTTCATTTGTAAGAACCATATATTAAGAAATATAAAAAAGCAAATAACCTAGAAAACATAAAACCAATATTTTGATTATTTATATACTTGGTCAGCAACATATTATTAGTCTTTGCCATTTTGGTCTAAGTTTAATATTGTGATTCCTGTCATCTAGTTTATCTATTACCTATACGGCCAAGAAACCAGCTTTCTTCGAGATAAAATATTTGGAAAAAATAATATTTAAAGATCCCATAATTGAGGCAACTTCAAAGCGAATATTCTTTTTACATTTTATTAGACACATTTTAAGAAAAATGCCAAATCGAAAATGGATATAGATTTTCCCAAATGGAGAGACAAAAATTAGATATACTACTTCCTTTGCCAAAACAAACAAATCTTCGAAGACGTAACTGCACTTAATAAATTCTCAACCGGTAGCGACCACCGTATACTAAGGGCCAAAAGAGCAACAAACAAACTTGAGAAAAAGAAAACAATAAAAAAACCACTGGCAATCGACCACAACAAAATAAGACAACGGATTCTAAGAAATAACCGTACACATCAATCAGAAACGGAAGAGCTAGATATTAATAAAATTAATAAAGAAATAAATAAATAAATGAAAAACTTTTAGAAGCAAGAATGAAAAGTGCCAAAAAAACCAGAGCAAAAGTAAATAGACTAAATAATGAGACAATCAAATTGATAGGCGAAAACTAGTAAGCGAAAATAAAAGAAACACAGTAGAGTACGTAGAACTGAAAAATCTTGCGCCGAATTTAGGAAAACAACTATTTATTTCGTAAGAGACGAAACAGGAAGGGGACTAAGAGAAACAGATAAGATATCAAAAGAAGTAGAAAGGTTCTATAAAGAACTATACACCTCAGAGAAAGACGCAACCATTATCACACAAGAATATATTAAGAAAAGAATCATGAATGTAAACTCGGAAACACTTCCAAAAATAGAAAATTATGAAATAGAGGCAGCATTGTCTCAAATAAAGAATAATAAAGCACCCGGACCTGCACCCTGAATTCTTGCTGAAATGTTAAAAGAAGGGAAAGCAGAAATTATGCAAATATTAAAAAATCTCTTTAACCCATGCCGACACAAAGGAGAAATACCTGAAGAATGCAACGAAAACCTTACAATTTTGATATTTAAAAAAGGCGACAAACAGGACTTAAAAATTTACAGTCCCATCTCATTGCTGTCACAAACCTATAAGCTGTTTAGACGGATAATCAGCAACCGGCTAACAAATAAATTGGACTCATATTAACCAGGTTTCAGGAAAGAATACAGCACCACTGATCATCTCCTAACAATCAGGACATTAATAGAGAAAGCTAATGAATATCACCTAGATCTGTACTTAGCGTTCGTCGACTATGAAAAAGCCAGGCAAAAGGATTATAGGTGGAATACCACGATACAACAATGGAGACCATGGACTGGAAAGAGAGCAAGAGGACGACCCCAGATGAGATGGGGAGACGATATAAAGAAAATAGGAAGAATACATTGGAAACAAAAATCACAAAATATAAACGATTGGAAAAAACTAGGGGAAGCCTATGTCCAAAGTTGAAAGGCGAAAGAAGAAGAAGAAGAAGAAGCAGAAAAATGCAAATATATTATTTTACTTTGTTAGAAGCCTTTTAAAAATATAAAAACAAATACGTAACTACTAGCAAGGATGCCACTGATTTTTTTTCATTAATAATTTGCAATTTTTTAAAATTCTTTATAAATGTTTTATAATAATAACAAAAACTGATTCTTTTGAAAAATTTTATTTTTTGTTCATTTTATGCTTTAGAAATCTAAGTAAACACAATTGAAAACTACTTAAAAATAGCGTAACATTCGTCAGTACTCATCTTACATTTCAACCAACCAGTAATGCATGGTTTTTCCTTAAAGTGGTATTTTTAATAATGCCTACTAGAAAACATAAAACTGATTTTTTATTATTTGAATATTATTTTTAACTTTTTTTTGAATATTAGTATCGTCTCAAAAACCAAAATTTTAAAATCACAATGGCATTGTCGGAAAGGCAGAAGGCAGCGAATCGAAATTTTGATACTAGTTGGATTTGGAGACAAAATAAAAAGCCATCGTGAAGTGTGTGTTTTATTTAATGCAAAGTATCCCGAAATCTCACAAGAGACAGTTAGTACAATATTTCACAAATTTGAGGAACACGGTACAGTACGGTGATTTGCCCAAATCTGGTCGGACAGTTGCTCTTTTGACAGACGGACGGCGGAATGTCAGTCACACCATCCCGCCGCCCAGTGAGAGTAAAGAGTGACTGTATACCTACGCGAATATGACCAATAGAAAAATGAGCACGCTCGATTGTTTGCTACGCTTCGAAAAATGGTTCCAGATTGAAATACTAATATTAAGAAAAAAATTAATAGTCGGCATTTTTTTTCCTAAATTAACTTGAAATAGATTCCTCTTATTATATTAAATAATTCTGGTAAGTAATTTCGATAGCATTTTTGTTAAGGATCACCTATTTTTCTGCTGCATGACATATATCAACAACTAAATTTGAAGGGTTAATTAATTTTCCAAAACGTTTTGCAACTAAATATTTTGATAAAGAAACATCGGATTCTATTAACTCACGACACTTTAAACATGTAACAGCAAACAAGAAATAGTTAAAATAGGCAATTACTTTTCTAAAATAATGTTCGCAGAGTACGACTATGAGTGTATTTACCTACGCATGAAATGCAATATTTGGGTTCAAATGAATGGATTTTCTGTTTTCATGAACATGGCGGCCAGATCCTTTTAGACGAGTGCCGGCTACGCGACGTTGTCGGCGTGCGCGGCAGGTGGGAGTACCGCTGATTTCGTGAAAAACGTGAAGTGTTGAAGTAGTGACATAGGGCCCGGTTTACATAAAGTTTCTAGCGGAAAATAGTTATTACAGTTTGTATTATCCTTCGCATCTCCGCCATCCCTCATTACACTTTGTAGTATACAACTTTTTCCCAATCGGTACAATTTTTAAAGAAGTTATCTAAAAACATGGTGATTCAGCCGACCCTGGCTAGCCGCTCGAGCTCATGCATCGCCTTGATGCGTCATTACAATTTTGTACCGGTCGGTGACAAGCAAGAATCCGTAAATCGGTTCTTTCTTTTGGTTTTAAGAAGAAAAATGCCTAGAAATCGTATTTCTAGTATAGTGAAGTGTTAGTGATACGTCTTGCTCGCAAAGGAGGCGAAAAAAGGGGGCAATATGCATCGGGAGAAGCGAATCAGGGGGTGAGTCCATATAAGATTATATGCCAAAATTTCAAATATACATAAATACCTGGTTATCTTAAATATATAAAAACAGAATCTCTTGTATAAAAGCAAACTAAATATGTATAATACTAAACTGAGTATTATGAATAAATATGACACTTGTAACCCTTATTTTTTTTTACTTAATAAAATTGAAATGGAAAATACTCTCAAACTTCTAAAACTAACTATACTTATTAGAATAAAATAGAGTGCGAACGGGTTACAGTCAAAAATGCGAATGAAGCAGTAAACAAAAATTAAATGTGCTCACTGCGATTTGAATTATACTAACAAACTGTTAGTTATATACGAGGGCATGACAAAACATTGTTACATTTATTTGTCGTCTTTGCACAATTACACAGAATCAAACAATATATTCGGAATTGAAATATATTATATCGAAATGAATATAAGTAATAAGCAACAGTTAACGATACGAGCTATTCGAACCGTTCTCTAGTAATCTCGTCTAATCGTACATCCTACCAAAGAAATACTATTCAATCACAAAAAGTGTTTACATAACACAATCAAAAGGAGGAAATATATACTGGTCGGCCTGCACATTTTTAATGTTTTACATAGAATAAAACGTTTATACCATATAAAGGAATATAAAAATAGAAACAAATGGTTATAATGCCTTCATATCATTCGTTTTTCGATATTTGATCCCCGTATGGGGCACATGTGGGACTATAAACTACAATTCGATTCGATGCAAATATTGCAAAACAAAAAGCAAAGTTATATTTAATTATGATCCACTGACTCATACTGCATATCTATATGAAAATTTAAGAGTATGGCAATTACATAAAGTATTAAAATTTGAACAGAATAAACTTATTTACAGGATAATAAATAAAACTCAAAATTAAAATAATATCATAATATTTTCAAAGGATATTCATAGCCACAATACTAGAGAGTTTATAGGAAATCATACTGTTATTATTACTAAAATGCAATTATCCTCAATACCAGTGTTCAAAAACACTGTCTAGAGGAATAAGGACTATGTATATTGTAATTATTGCTATTACTGTATTAACAAATACTTTTCAAAAAAATAAAAATAAAATAAAAAATTTAAATTTTGAATAAGTCGAAGAGTGTCCTTTTCTCACGAAATTAACCTCTAAAAACTAGCCACAAAGGCAAGCTGACGCATAATTTACGAGCGACTAAATCCCAAGTTGGGTATTATTATCGCTTACATGGCCCTCCGTTGGCTTTGCTCGCAACGGAGGCTCAATCAACAAGAACTAAAAGTGCTAACCAAAACTAACCCAAAATTAAGGGAAAAAGGCGGAATGTTATCGTTCGGCTTTGTCGAAGCAATGTAATACCGGAACGCATTATTTTTAAACAATTCGTGTTGACATGAGCCGTCCGGTGAGGGAAAAAATTGGAGTAAACATTGCTTGCAGGAGATGTTAATAACTAATAATAATACCTATTTACAAATTCGCATTTGCAGATGCGAATAACTTTAACTAAAATTGGCCTTCACATTTGCAGATGTGAAGGGCCCCCAACAGCCTCCACCCCAGTAGGTATATTATGTAAAAGTAGTTAGAGGCACACTATATCCCTACATTTGCCGATGTAAAGGATATATGTACTGACAAAAGTAAAACGGTATAGTGCTATGTATTTGCAGATACAAAAACAAATAACCACCATACTATTGCAACCCTCTTACATAAAATCATTGCATTGGAGGTAGCGAATTATTACACTCTTGGTTTCTATTCAAAACAGAAATTACAGTATTTGCAGATACTGTAAATATGCTAAAAAATCGTTGCATTTGCAGATGCAGTCGAAAGCATAACCAGGGTTAAGCAGCAAGCAAAAAGGTGAATAGTTCGTTGTATTAGCAGATACAATCGATCGTACCCACTGTCTGCAATTGCAGTTGCAGATAGTGAACATATTCATGAACCTATTTTTCTGTTCAAAAACAGAAATTGCAGCATTTGCAGATGCTGTAAATAGGCTAACAGATCGATATCATAAGTAGCAAAACCAAGGAAACTCTTTTGCATTTGCAAATGCATTAGAAGATCCTCTCACGCTAGCTGAGGAAATAACTTAGCCAGATCAAGACTTACCAACATCAGAAGCACCAGATGGTCCTGAACAAAGTAACGACCCCCCTGCTGTGTAGGTGTAGGATCAAAAAAAAAAAAAACGATGAAATCACACCTGCGAGGCCAGAACTACATACTCAGATAGTTTAGACGGGACAATTACTTATTCAAAGGACTAAAGAAAAAAAAAAAAAGTATGATAGAGAAGTATCCACCAGCTGCCAACTGCAATGTCCTCAGACCATCAAAATTAAATCTCGAAGAGAGTACTAAATCCTGCCAAGACAACTACTGTATCAATTACAGAAACAACTATAGTCCGTGGGATTAGTGCCTTAGCCCTCCCTTTCAATAATTTAATTAGCCAACCGTCTGAACTAGAATTATACGTTCAAAATTAGCAGAGAAAAAAGGTAAACAGTTCAATAATCGAGTGGGTACAGGATTATAAAATCCCTTTCAATAGGACACCACTCCGGTTAGCAAAGTAGAAGACTACATAGGACGGCAAAAAAATTAATTTCAAAATACGCATTCTTGGGGAAAACTGATCTTTTAAAGATGCCTGTTTCCTTATCCCTATGCACAGTAGTCAAAAAAAAAAGTTGTTAAGATTCGTTTTTTGCAACGTACTATACCAATTTAATTGTGTTTCATTTGGTTTATGTACAGCTCCATATCTTTTCACAAAACTGAAACCAGTTGTAAGATATGTAAAATTAAAGGGTATAAAAACTCTACTCTACTTAGACAATTGGCTAGTTATTGGTAATTCAAAAGAGAATTGCTGAAAAGTATAAATAAAATTACATAAACATTTCAAGATTTGGGTTTTATATAAAAAAAAAAAAACGTAGTTATTCCCCCTCAACTATGCTCACTTTTGGGGTTTATACAAGAGAAAAGGGACCTACTGGCAGAACAGTCTATTATCTTTACCCTGAAAAATACTTACTCACATCTCCGTGCGGAGAGAAACAACCATTGTGGAAGGAAATTTCTCTGGCTGTAGGGAAATTACGAAGTTTCCTGAGAAATTAAACTGATTATTTTTTATTGCAAACTATAGAACCGTAAAAAAAAAATAAAATAAAAAAAATTAAAAAAAAAATCGATACGTATTTTTTTATTTCCGCTAAAGATGAATATTACAAGAGCTATACCAGTTTTTAGTTTTGTATATATAGATATACCATGCATGGTGTGACGTAACAATTCATGTGTATTATGACGTCATAAGCACATCTCAAGGCGTTGTATCTGCCTCATTTTTCGGCTTAGGGAAAAAAGAAAAAAACATATGTTTACTTATTTTTCATGGGCTATCGAAATCAGCAGTAATAAAAAAAAAAAAAAAAAAAAAATTTATGAAACTTCCTCATTGTCAGGAGAGCTATTCTATAACAAAGCGTACCTAATGAAGCGATAAAAGTGATTATTTCTTCATTGACAGATAACGCCCTCAAACAATACGGAAATACTTACAATAAATAGGGGAATTTCTGTTTTTCTAAGCGCCAACAAATATATAATAAAACCGTAAACTTATTTTTGAGCTCCTAAATATTCAATTGTCTTCGGAGTCATCCTACTCAAACAAAAGACGAAGCGGTTATAAAAAGTTTCCTCAATGGAACATTTAACATAAGACCCCCAAAATCAAAATACTCAATTACTTGGGATTCCTACCCAGTTCTACAGCGCTTAAAGAGCATGTACCCTCACGAATTCTTAAATCTACAAATCTAACTTTAAAGCTAGTAACACTCTTAATACTAATAACGGCACACAAATCACGGACAACCCGGAAGTAAAAATAGACAATATTTTTAAATATGAATACATAATTGAAATCAGATTCCCGGATAAAAGAAAAGCAAGTGGCTTAAACAGGCTTCAACCTAGTTTGATATTACCTTATTTTATTAATCAACCTGAACTATGTATAGTCACACTATTAGAGACTTACATAGAACGCATAAAAGGAAAAAGGGTGCTACCAGTCAATAAAAGGTGAATAGTTCGTTGTATTAGCAGATACAATCGATCGTACCCTCCACTGTCTGCAATTGCAGTTGCAGCTAGTGAACATACCTATTTTTTTTTGTTCAAAAACAGAAATTACGGCATTCACAGATACTGAAAATATGCTAATAGATCGTTGCATTTGCAGATGCAATCGATACCACAAGTAGCAAAACCAAACAAAATGTAATACTCACTCACAAAAAGCCCTATCACCCAGACAACAGTCAAACCATTAGCAGATGGGTCAAGTTAATACTAAAAACCAGCAGTATAAACACGGAAATCTTTGGGGCACACAGCACGCGACACGGGGCAACTTCAGCAGCTCAAAGAATGGGAGTTACATTACAAACCATTCAGAAGACAGCTGGCTCGACAGAAAAATCAAAACTATTCTCGAAATTCTATAAAAAACTTGGCGTGGGTAATCCCACTGGATTGGCATCTTGTTTATTGAACCATAAACTCTAAGGAATCATATAAATATTAAGCTACAATTATAACTTACTTACCAACTTGTTATCATATTACATAAGAATATTGGTATAGTATTAAAAATAAGTTAAAGGTTAATATCAGTTAAGCGTTAAACATGATATATGTACCTTCATGATGTGTGTTATTAAATCTAATGGTTATAAATTTGAATTTTAGTTTATAAAAAGGGCCTTACAAATCTAGGACTACAGACAACTCGCAGTTTTCAGTTAATGTAGATTACATCGCAAATACATTAAACATCTACAAAGTGTAATGAGCGATGGCGGAGATGCGAAGGATAATTACAAGATCAATCGACTTACCTGTAAGGAAGATCGATCGGAATTATCCGAGCATCTCCGCC
>JAEQML010078906.1:0-12222 GCA_016904865.1 Pissodes strobi | reverse complement strand
CGCTATTGCATCAAAAGAACCCCTTATAAGACGTTGAACCATTACCTCCTACGGTAATAATAGTTGAACACTGCTGTTGTCTTTTGGAGTTTGGCGTGAAATTTAAATTTTTTCAAAAATATTACGAAAAACGCACATCTGAGAAAATATCGCAAAATTTTATTATGAAGTTGTTTAGAATGACGTGCTATAGCTATGTACATATTATAAAAGTTCTAAGATAAAAAAATTAAAAAGTTATTTTTCCAAGAAAAAAAGTTAATTTGGGAATAGCATATTGTGTAACTAGTAGGAAAAGCAAAACATTCCTGGACGATTGTGGTAATTGCTGGACGAGGCGCAGCCGAGGCCAGCAACACAGGAGTCCAGGAATGTGCCTTTCCTACGTGTTGCACATACTATTTTTGATCCGATCGGAATTAATTAAAATACGTACTTATAAAAATAGAGCCAAATATTACTCTAAATAAAAACGGCGTTTTAAATTTAAACTCAACATAATAGGTATCAAGTTTTGAATCGAGCGAGTAACTACGGAAACTACAGCTAAATGATACTTTTGATAAACGTCAGATCTTACAAACAAGGCGTTTGAATAATGTTATATTCCCGCCCTAGGACGGAAATGATATGTTCCCGGCCTAGGACGGAAACGTTATATTCCCTTACAGTTATGGCCTATAGGCCATATATTTTCGTACAGTTATTGCATGTTGCGAAGCAACGCATACAATATACTGGAATGATGACTTTTGCGGTGAGAAAACACTAGGAAAGGTGTAGTTTTTCGTCCGAACGGATAAAAAAATAGTTTTTTTTATCCGATCGGACGCAAAACTACACCTTTCCGATGTGTTTTCTCACCGCGAAAGTCATGATTTCTGTATATTGTATTCGTTGCTTGGCAACATGCAATAACTGTACCTACGGGAGCAGGCAATAACTGTACGGGAATATAACATTTCCGTCCTAGGAAATGAATATAACATTCCGTCCCATTCAAACGCCTTGTTTGTCAGATCTGACGTTTATCAAAAGTAACATTTAGCTGTAGTTTCCGTAGTTACGTAATTAACTTCAAACTCGCTTGCTTCAAAACTTGATATTATGTTGAGCTTAAATTTAAAACACCGTTTTTATTTATAGTAATATTTGGCTCTATTTTTATAAGTACGTATTTTAATTAATTCCGATCGGATAACAAATAGTATGAGCAACTCGTAGGAAAAGCACATTCCTGGACTCCTGTGTTGCTGGCCTGCGCCTCGTCTAGCAATGACCACAGTCGTCCAGGAATGGCTTGCTTTTCCTACTAGTTACACAATATACTATTCTGGAGCAGCTCAGGGTTGTGCAGTTCTATCCCTGCCTGCCTATTCCTCACGCATGACCCTCCGCTCGCTCCGGGGGCGCAACCAGACCAAGCTAACCAAAGCAAAGCCCAAAATCAAGAAAAACAGGAAAAAACAACTTCGAAAAGTATATGAATTAGCACGTACGCATGCGTGAAGACTCAAAATTGATGAAGGTAGACGCGATTTTTTTCCGCCGGGCTGCCAATTTATCTAAACCCAAGTAGCAAAGGCACGTCTTTTACACGTGGAATTTACGTCGGCGTTTCCGTCAGGCACCAAAGTAGTAACGTGAAATCGACGTAATAATAACGGCAAGATTGGATTACGGACTTCTTTTAAAAATACATTTGTATGTGCTTTGAAGTGCACGAGACTCTCGGCGAGACCGAGGCCAAGACCGAGACCACAAAATGTCTAGTCTCGGCGAGACCGAGATGAGACTCGAGACCTTGCGAGACCGAGATCTCAATAGTCTCGTCTCGTCTCGGCGAGACCGAAGCACACAACACTGGTTGCGTTGCCGTTATACGAATAAGCTTCAATATAAACATAAGCGGCTGCCTGAGTAGACTTAATAGTAGAGGAAAAGTGCCATATATGGAATACGCTCCTTATATGGAATACCCTAAAACTGAACAACCCAAGTGTGGCAATACCGCCACAACATCGCCAATACATTGATACGACTAGATGCGACTGCTCTCAGTCGTTTATAAATCGTTGAGCTTAGGTGTTGTCATTTTTCAGTCCGATTTGTGTTTACGCGACATCGTAAGTTATTTAAGGTATGTATTCGAAATTTCGATACACCTAGTTAGAATAAACTCAGAAATACCTGATTGTCTGTTGCATGGTTGTATAACTTAAGTTTACATCTCTGATATTGCAATGTAAGTTTTACTTGTTGTAAGCGCGTGAATTTGGTAAAAGAAAATAAAGATGGCAGGGCACCTTACATGGAATAGCAAGCTGTTCCTATTTTATAATATTCCATATTAGGTACACTTTTTTATTTTAGAATTTTATGAAAGAAACTGCAAAAGCATTCTGTTAAAGTAATCAAAAAATATCTTAAAATGTATACTGTTTCATTTTTAATCGCATTATTTGCCTACCTATATCCGCATTACCCTATTCCATATTAGGATCATAGCATATACCATATTAGCTTGCATATTAGGTACATATTCTACATTAGGAACAAAATTCCCCCTTTTTATATATTATTCTTCAAGCACATCATTATAGAAAATTTCTCGTTTCTAACATTAAAACCTTATAAATAAAATACTAAAATATATTTCTGAAAAAAAACCAAAAGCTTCCTTTAAAAAACAAAAAAATTACGAAGCAAAAACAAAATGGTATTCCATATTTGGCACTTCTCCTCTACATATTATAGTCAAATTGTGTTTTAATAAAGAAATTCAGAATAAAAAGTTGAAACTTGGTTTAGTGATAGTTTAAACAGTTCTGGGCATGGTTTCATCGAGTCCCATGATATTCCGGATGGGGAAACGCCGCCATGTTAATTTAAAGACCGCCATATTTGTTTCCAGTAAAGAGTTTGTTTCTACTTCTTTATTACCTAGCAGCGTATAGGAAAAATAAATTTCAGTATAATCGAAAATGTCTTCATTGACTTTATTCAATTAATAATAGCTAATATTATTATTAGTATTCTAACCCGTAATGGTGTAAAAGCACTTATTGTATTGTACAATAGGCGCGAGAGAGAGGAAGCTATGAAGAAAAGTGAGATACGAGAGTACTCGGGAAGCGCGAGATCGGACGGTCGCGCCTAGAAGAAAATTACTTTTTTACAATTAATTCTATTTTTCCATTACCATTTGAGAAAAAAAATGTATTCATGCACCTATGTATTCTAAATACTTAAGGCAAACTTTTTGCTAGAATAAAATTTTTTGATTTGAGCCATCATTTCGGAGAGAATGCGAGGTGAATACAAAAATGAGTATATTTCAATCAGATTTTGCCCAGGTTCGAAGGGAGATATTTAAATTTTTTGATTTATTTTGCCGTCTGCATATTTCAAGCAATGATAAAAAATATAATTCGTACAAAAATGTAGATGAATGTTATATGAAAACATTCATAATTTAATATCCTACACGTTCATATAATAATCTCGATTTTTAGGTATACTGCCCTTTTGCCCGTTATGATTTTTTATTACCTTCGGATTTTGAATTAACATAATAAAGCCTTCATTCTGTGAAAATTTCAGCTTGTAACCCCGAGGTGCCCACAAAAATCATTTATAGAAGGCTTTTACTGCGTTGGGCACTCTACTATATGATCCTGCATGAAACATTAACTTCAACAAATCTCACGAACACAAACTTGTAGCATTGCAAATTAACTTACGCTTATTCAAGGTCTCTCCTAATCCCTACTATTCTGGTGGTTGTCTGTTGTTCCGGATGACGTTTCTTAACTATAGAAAGTGAAGTAGGTTTTAATTTTATATAAAGGGTAATGTAAAAATATACCTAGTGCATTTTGTGTTTGTCGGACCTTCTTCCCTTAAGTCGTCAACCTCAGCTGCCTCATCGACGTCAATTTCATCTATTGGTTCAGCCTTTCTAAAACAGTTTTCACCTACACCGGTTCCACACATCGTGATACAAGTGAGGCCTGATCGGCAACACTCGCACTTTTACTACTGTCCCCCTTGCAAGTGTAAAATATAATCTTCAGTAGGTGAGGAGGAGCTGCGTTTTTTAGAGTCATTACTGGCTGCAAAACACAATCAACGAATGACCAGCCCCCATCACTGGGGTCAAGATCCACACCACACCAATGTTGAACCTGGTGATAAACTCGACAGAAATTATACTTAGCTGCCGCTGTGGTGGGTGGCAGAGTAGCTAGATCCAACGTACCTTGTATCGTCTGCTTTGCCACTGATGAGACTTATTTTTTAAATCTACATTTATTTAGACCGTCTAATCTAGACCCCCCATATAACTCTACCAAAAACTCTTTTTTTAAAACAGCAACTTTTTTTCGATTTCCTTCTTTTGTGTTTAAGATTTTAAAGTCACCATTTTTTCCTATTCCAAACAAAGCTGACGTTGTATCACGTCCAGTCATCGCATGAAGAGAAAGTATTACCTCCCAGATGTCGACAAGATCTGATGCCAAAGTTTTTCCGCTGAATATTTTACGTGCTTTTCCTGGCGCTCCCAGGATCAACATAAAAATGCCGTAACAACAGCTGAAAGCCAATAATCATAACGAAAAGATCCGTGTCTTGATCAACTACTACGGCATTGCAACCCTCCTCCTGTGCTTTTGATAATGCCGCCCTAATAATGTTACAGTCTGCATCTGCGTTCGCTTGCAAAACTCTTCAGCCTCCAAATAAGTTTTAAGAAAGAAAATGAAGGCGGATTTATTTCTTGAATTACTCACAATTGCTTCCCTGGCACCCTTACCTGTTCTGCATCCTTTGTTGTGTGGTCGCTCTCATATCTATCGGTAGGCGGCAAACTGAAAGTCGGCTGAAAGAGTGGGAAATTCGCGGGATAATAACCGTCGGTGGATGCATTTGAGAAGGTGGAAGCCTGTTCTTTATTTCTTTGACATATTGTTGTTTACACAACACTGACTGATACAAAGATATAAAGGATATTTCCTCGAGCTTACCACAGCGGTGTGGTTAGTTAAGTTCATGACGTCATGGTTTACTTTGTGGTTTGGGTGGTGACGTAGTAGTAACTATTTCAATCCAAGGAAATTCCACAGCTCGCTCTTTTTATCTCTCCATCTCTTCGTCTCTCACAACACAGGAGTTTCATAGTCTGTTTTTTTTACATTTTTGTCTTACATTTTCTATGTTAATTATATGCTTTAATATGAGTAAGAGAATTATTTGAATGTGTGTCATTGTACAGAATGAAATAAACACCGATATTAATCAAGTATCAAGCGCTAAATTCTCTTGAGTATAGGGTTGTATCGAGGGTTGTTTAATTACATTTCTTGGGGCATCCTCAAATTCATTTCTGTGCATATTTAAAAAACCATTTATATCATGCGGACTTACAGGAGTTCACACTCCTTTTCGAATAAAAGCATTTATATGTTTAATTAAAAATTGATCATAAAAAAAAGTTAAAAGTACTTTCAGAAAAAAGAGGTAATATCAATAATTATTACTTGATTTTAACCGCATAATAATGTCAAGTGGAGTGTACTTTTATTGGGAATTCTTCGTTATTAATTAGCACGGAGTACGTACCTATTCCATTTTCCTAATAGCACATTTTCTAAAGAAAATAGTTAATACCTACTATTTAGCAGTTTCTCCTTTCAAATTCATAATGTCAAACTACTTAACCACTATATATAGATAGCTAATTGGTTTGGTTTAGTTTGACGTCATGGTTTGACAGATGGCTCGAGGAAATATGCGTGGTTAAGTGTGGTATATTGTGGTAACCTCGAGGAAATATCCTTATAGTAAATTGAGAACGATTTGTTTGACGGAATGACATTTTGCTTTCTAGAGAATGTTGCTAGGGATGGGTTGCTTTTTAGTAAATTGCTATTCGATAGCTGCTATTTGAGCGAAGCAGCTTTTAACTGCTATCGAATATTATAAAAAGCTGCTTTTTAAATAGCAGTTTACAATGCTCATCAATATTACGATATACGATCGCTATTGATAATACCGTATTATGCTTCTAGATGCTATGCTGCTAATCGATATTGCTTTTGGATGTGACAATAGCGAGCCGCTACCGTGTACAGTGCGTCGATTGTCGGCATGCCATTTTGGCAGAAGTTGAAAGACAGGCTGTTGTCGAAGGCATTTTATGGCATTGACGAATTCTTTAAGCAGGATTGTATTTAGATATGCTAGGTGTGCCATGTATTACTTAGTATTCTGTTAAGTGTGGTACTTTTGTACTTAGGGTATATGTATTTGTGTCAAGATTCAATTGACTACAAAATTGTGTATGTGTCAAAATTTTAATTATGCTTTGTCAATAAGATTTATTCATTGTAATAATCCTTGGACAATAAAGCACTTTCATTCAAGGCAAGAAATTCCGTGAAGTTTGCTTTGGCTCGCTACTGGGATTCACCTTGTCTGTTCTGTTTTTCTTTGCAGGAATAAGAATGAGATGTACGCCCGGAAGAAAAAGGATGGATGAGTAAATAATGTGTAACT
The DNA here is from genome assembly GCA_016904865.1 of Pissodes strobi. NCBI lineage: Eukaryota > Metazoa > Arthropoda > Insecta > Coleoptera > Curculionidae > Pissodes > Pissodes strobi. Next base: position 5,664 of record JAEQML010078906.1, on the reverse strand, counting down.
GTTTTTTATGTTTAAAATAATAGATTATTTTGATGACAGCATTATTTGCTTATGGTTTTTATGAGATAATGAATTATATGTAGTAAACACTAATTATTCTGCTTTTATTTGCCAATTCACGATTTAAAAGGGCCAATTAAAAAGAAATAGTCATATTGAGTTCAGAGTTGGAGCAAAAAGGGACAACATTGACAATATTATTTAATTATCAGGTAGAAATGGTAGGATATAAGTAGTATATCCTTTTATTTTATTCGTTTAAAAGGAATTCCCTGTTCCCTGCTTTAGCTCTTACGGATGTTGCACTGTTGCCAGTAACAGTGTTTATAAACTGCTATTACAAAGCAGCTATTTGAAAGCTGCTATTTGGTAAAAGCAGCGACTGCTTTAACTGTTATTTGAAAATATACTCTATTTCGAAATGGTGCGGAGTAATAAAACCTACTTATAAATGCAAAACGCTAACAGAGTGGTCAAATAAATTTTTGTGATTTCTAAATATTTAGCCACAGCTGTTATAGCCTGCTGTATTATATTTTAACCATTCCACCCTGTTTTGTATGGCAATCCCGCTGCAAACAATAGGCTTTATTAGCAAAGGGGCCATTTTCTATCTGCAGTAGCGTACGTTTGGGTATTTAATTTAAAATACCTGTTTTACCTAAGAACTTTTATTTATTAACTTATTTATGTATATTCAAAAACAGTTAGTATTACTGTAACATTTTATCACATATAATATTTATATAATAAGGTATAAGAATTGCGATTTTGTGTAAACAGTTATGTAGAGAACTATGGTATATCATTTTCGTCGTCAGAAAAATCCGTCGAATCTCCGTCATGTTCCAAGGATATAATTAAAGGCTCTACAATTAGGTCAATTAAATGGTCTAGTTTCCACATTTTTTCTTCTTCTTTTATAACATGCTCAATACACTTACGCCATTTTTCAGAATCGACATTTTTTAAAGATTCCTCAAAGATAATTTTAACATCTTTCATTTTAAACGTCGTGTTTCTCCTTGCTACATAACTTTTTACTTGGGCCCAAACAAGTTCAATGGGATTTAATTCGCAATGATACGGAGGCAGACGAAGAATAGTAATATTTCGTTTCTGTGCAATTTTGTCAACTACATACTCGGTGAAACGAGCTTTATTTGAGGACACTATGGACAACAGTTCCTTTTTCACCATACTTTCATCAAATGGTATGTTATTCTGTCTAAACCACTGAATAATATTCGCTTTTCTCCCTGAATTAGTTGGTATTCTGTCAACTTTTCTGGAATGATAACTTGCATTGTCCATCACTATCACAGAATTAGGTGGAATGAGATCTAACATTTGTTCAAAATATTCTTCGAACACATCGCCATTCATGTCTTCATGGTAATCGCCAGAATGATTTGACTCAAACATTAACAAACCGCCCTCAACAAAACCATCAACACTTCCAAGGTGTGTAATAATCAGTCGCTTTCCTTTCCCAGATGGTGGTTTTAGTCCGGTGGACCAGCCTTCTAAGAATGCTTGACGAAAACTTGAAATATTTTTGTCTTGCCAAATCTTCCCAACCGTATATCCTTCATTAAGCCATGTTTCGTCCAGATAATAAATCTTTCTATTCTCACTTCGAAACTGCTTTATCTGTCTTAAGTAGTGTCTCCTCCAGCAAATAATTTCATCTTTTTCGATTAGGAGCGATTTTCTGCTTTGTTTTTCCCAGCTGAAATTCATTTGTTTTAAAGTTGTCCACAATTTCTTCCTGCTTATCGTTGGAGACATATTTTGGTCTTGCTTCAAGGCTCCTAAAATTTTGTCGATGGTTGGTGTTTCCTTATTAAAATAAAAGGAATGTACTGTTCTTCTAATTATAAGTTTGTAGTCTTCATCGATAGGCACCGTCTTTCTTCCTGAAGATGGTATAGGTGGTTTTACAGCTCCACTTTTTCGTTCACACCTTAATTTATATATCGACGTTTTTGAAACACCCGTGATTTGCGAACACATTTCCACCACAGTATCAACGCTATACAGAGGATTTTGATGTTTGAGGGCGTCATATACATTAAGAATAATATTCTTTTCGTTAACAGAAAATGGACATTTGCTCGCTCGTTTCACTGGAGAGAAAACTGAATTAGCCATTTTAATTGAAACTATGAAATGAAACAAACACACTGTGTCTTCTTCGGAAGAACAAATATAACTGAAAAATTACAATTACTTAAACTTTAGGGTATGCATACAAAAAATCGTCAAATTTTAATGTTTACAATAGTAATAAAAAAACCTAAGTGTGATAAATATAATGCTGGGAAAGTCCGAGTATTAGGACAGGTAAACGTTTAAAATATGTACGTATATGTACGTAATTATGTACGCCTATGTATCAGCCATCAGAAAATGATTTATTACTTCGCATCATTTCGAAATAGAGTATAGCAGTTTTGCCCATCACTAAATGTTGCATATAACGGAATCTGTTAAACCGACAAACCAGGTTCGGACTAAGGAGTAACTGAAATACAATGCTATAAATGCACAATTTGCTGTTTACCTGGGATTTAATAAATATATTCGTGGATTAATTATGGCTCATTCATACTACGGACATACAGGGTGTTATCACCAAACTATACGGTGAAAAATGAAAGTTATACACATGTTGGGGTCTTTCCCCAACAGTGATTAATATACAATTTTGCTAATATGTTGTAAGTACCTTTTCTTTAGCAAGAAACTTATGCCCTATTGAAAGAACGTTGTAGGTTGCAAGGTAGTTGCCACGTTATTCCATGTTTTTTTCAAGTATATTGCTCTGTAGACGAAACCAATTGTAAATTCACATTTTTTTTTTATCGTAAAAGAATGCTATAACCTTTGAATATAAAATTTTATATTCAAAGGCTATAACTAAGGATAAGTACAGGGTGACCCATTTTCAATGATATTACGGGGTATCTCACTTACGAGTGAAGATAGAGAGTTGCGGTTTTCGCAACACTGTGCTACTTTTTTGTGAAAAGAACGATGGTATAAACAAAAATTTTATAGCCCGCTTCGTTGCTAATATACAGGACGAAATCGAAAATATTGCATTTTGGGACCCCCCTCGTATCTTCGTTATCCGTTAACATATCGCAAAGCTAAAAACTTGATCTGATACAGTCTTTTACGTAGAATCCAGTGGCGTAGTCAGATTTTTGCTGTGAGCTGTCAATTTTTAGCTATAAATCAAACTTGTATTTTTTAAAATGGAATGCCCTATATATTTTTCTTTTGTATGATTGGAAATTTTATAAGCTTTCTAAAAATATATATTACATGATATGTATTTTAAATAATAAGCCTAAAATTCATAATTTCACAAAATGTGTCCCTATAAGAGGACACTCTTGATGAGTATTTTGAAAAATATGACATGTTAGTCTACTTTATACAGAGCAATGAAAATTTCCGTGAAGCTTCACAGCTATATTTCAATAGGTTTGTTTGAATATTTATTTACTTTTGACGTATGTGGGTTTATTTTTTATTTAATTTATAGATATCCAGAAAGAAGGCAACCTGGTATTTTAATGTTTTCCCGAATAAAGAAAAATTTGATAGAACATGGAGCGTTTATCCGGCCCCGACCTAAAACGTATAATAAGGAAAATCGTGATAGGGATGAAGTCAACGTTTTGGCATGTATAGAGATAACGCCTTCACAATCATGTAGGGTTCTAGAGCAGGAAGTTGGTGTTCCCAAGACTCGGGTTCCAAAAATATTAACTCAATATAAATTTAAGCCATACAAGATTAAGATCGTGCACCATTTGCATCCTGGTGATGCAGAACGACGTTTGCTGTTTTGCAACTGGTATTTGGAACAAATACGTATTGATAGCAACTTTGCCAGATCTATAATATAGTCCGACGAGGTCTACTTTTCGAGTGCAGGTATTTTTAACAGGCATAATACTAGGCATTGGTCCCAAGAAAATCACCATGTGATATTCGAAAGAGAGCAACAGGTTCGATTTGGATTTAGCGTGGCTTTTTTTATTTTGGGGCGACAAATAAAATACCAAATCTATGAAGGCAGTCTTTCAGGAGAGAAATATTTTGAAATTTTGGAAGATGTTATTCCTGTGTTACTAGATAATGTGCCATTAGCTCATCTTAACAGGATATATTTGCAACAGGATGGTGCGCCCGTCCATAATGCCCGAATTGTTCAACCTTTTTTAGAAAATAATTTTCCGCAAAAATGGATCGGTACTAATAAACCAATTAGATGGCCTCCACGGTCGCCCGACTTATCCGTTCTAGATTTTTTCCTATGGGGCTATTTACAGAATAAAGTTTATAGTACCCGTCACCGGACAATAGATGAACTACGTCACGCCACCAATGCGGCATTTCAAAACTTGCAAGGTTCCATAATTATTTTAAACGCTTTAAAAAGAATATCCACCCTATGCCTACATTGCGTTCGAGAAAATGACAACCATTTTGAGCAGTTACGTTAATGTCAAAATCTATTAAGGGGTTAATATTGAGGTTAATATGCTGTTAATATTAAGATGACATATTGGAAGTTTTGTTTAGTTTTGTTCTTCCTATGTGTATAAAATTGTTCATAGCTTACGTAGATTTAGCTCTTTTAAAACTTCTATGTTTGTAATTTTCTAATATAACTAAGTCAAGGCCTACTAATACTATGCTATAATACACATTATGATATTACATAAGCATAAGCACCTAAAGGGTGGTGCGCCAGTTTTGAGACACTCTGTATGGACATTATTTATTGAAATTGTGAATTTTAGGTTTATTATTTAAAATACATATCATGTATTATATATTTTTGAAAAGCTCATAAAATTTCCAACAAAACAAAAGAAAAATATGCAGGGTGTTCGATTTAAAAAAAAACATAAGTTTGATTTATAGCTAAAAATTGAGAGCTCACGGCAAAAGTTTGACTACGCCACTGGATTCTACGTAAAAAACTGTATAGGATCAAGTTTTTAGCTTTGCGATATGTTAAAGGATAACATAGAAACGAGGGCGGTCCCAAAATCCAATATTTTCGATTTCGTCCTGTATCTTAGAAACGAAGCGGGCTATGAAATTTTTGTTCATTCCATCATTCCTTTCACAAAAAAGTAACACCGTGTTGCGAAACTCTCTATCTTCCCTCGTAAGTGAGATACCCCATAATATCATCGAAAATGGGACACCCTGTACATTGATCCACGTTACCGTATACGCAACGTTTCAATTCGTTTTTTGCTTCTCCTGAACAATTTGATAATTGTTAGTAACAACGTTCTTTGTGTAGACGGCGACGCTTCATTTTGCCGAAACTATTCGTTCGGGAACATGCGCCGTAATCATTTCCATTACTTAGGGTTAGCTTTGGTTAGTTTGGGTTAGCTATGGTTAGTTGCGTTATGTTTAAGCCAGTACGAGTTTGCGCGAAGACGCGCAAGCCTTATTTCGCGGAATCCCTACCGTAATAATTTCAATTAGTTTGGGTTAGCTTTGCTTTGGCTGGTTTAGGTTAATTTCGGTTCGTTTAAGCAGGTACAATTTAGCACTGAAGGTTGCGTATAAATCATTTCGATTAGTTTGGGTTAGTTAGGTACGGTCAGCTTCCAGAATTGT
>JAEQML010078905.1:0-12223 GCA_016904865.1 Pissodes strobi | reverse complement strand
TTCGTGAAGAGATAATTGCTTTCTCGCGCTTTTGTCGATTTTTTTTTGGTATTTCTACAGTGAGAGCCTCACACATATTAACAATGTTTAGTTGTGTGTTTTTTTTTTAATTTATGTTTTATGCCTATTTTCAAGGTATGTGGTGTACCTTGGAGAGTATATAAAATGTCTTATATTGATCAAACCGGAAAAGACAGAATTTACAATGGTTTATGTATAAGTCGAATAGAACTTTGTGTGTTAAATCGATAATATATATTTTAAAGGAAGTTTAAAGAGGTTTCACTTCAACGGCGTCTGAACTGCACACATGAATATTTTTTTTTCTTTGCCAATAGTTCTTAAGTTTTACATATTTTTACGCCTCGAAATAAAGAAATGTTTAGTTTTCTTCTATTATTTAGGAAATGTATTGCTTTCTGCCTAAGTGAATATAGCTGGTATGATTTGGTTAGCGGTGAGGTAGGCACACCTCTGCGATACTGATGGAGGTCAGGTGTACTGCAGGAAAGCAATCCTGCCCACGCGAACCTTGATACTCCCCTACATCATAAACTTGGAGAAATCATGTTTTCATAACAGGATCGCAAATTAGTCCTCAACCATCTAACTCCAACTCTCACTGGCCAACGTGGTAAGAGAAATCGGTAGAAACCCAGTAACCTAACCCCAAACATACGACCTTAAATCCTCGACAGCTCACTTAGGTAGGTAGGAGGTAAGTAGAGAATGCGAAGAATCTCCGGGATAGGGTATGCTACCACAACCAAAATCTGACCATTGCTGCCCTTAATACTAGGACACTATCTAAAACCCAGAAACTACAAGAGCTTGAGAAAGAACTTCCCCATATCAAATGGGATATACTAGGAATAAGCAAATATAACAACTAACACTTCATTGCTACACTGCCAAAAACTTAAAGGAAGGAGAAGTCTGGTTTTTAATACAGAAAAGGCATATACAAAATGTCACCTAGAACCACAGTATTAGTAACATAGTAATATACCTCATATACAAATTAAGCACTAGATATTCGATAAAAATTATCCAGGTATACGCATCTACAACTGCCCATACGGATGCTGAAGTGGACATCTTCTATGAAGACAAAACCACCGCAATACAGCAAGAGCACATTGACTACAAGATGTTAATAGGTGACTTTAATGCCAAACTTGGATATACGATCGACAAAACCGAAATAGCGTTGGGAACCCACGAATCTTGAATAAGGAACGAGAGAGGTGAAACACTTCCTGAATTCCTTCTGGAATCTATTTGCAATGCATGCATGAGCAACTTCTACCGCAGACCTCCACAGCGAAAAAAGAGCTGGACCTGCCCCGACGGCTCTACAAAAAAAACGAAATTGCTACGTGGAAAGAGACCCGAGGGCATCTTGTTTCATAATGAAGATAGCATAATGTTGACTAGATGGATGAATACTGCTGGCGTCCCCTTCGTATGGCGTAGATCCTATTCAGCAAGTAAAGTGCCATTCGCAGGCTGATAAAAAGGTCATACAAGTAGCACGCTCATAATATAATAGCGACGTATAGACTTAGCTGGATATCGAATAAGTATTCGTAGCAAAAAGTGGTATTGATCAATACTTACCAGATTAATTTATGCGGCATTACAAAATGCGTGGATTCTTTACAAGTCTTCTGGAAGCTCAATTATTACAGATTTGAATTTTCGCGGTGAAGTTGCAAGTACTTACCTAAAAAGATTAAAAAATCCCCCCCCATAAGACCAGGTTGACCATCAACCAACAAAAATAGTGTAACCCTAAGTCGAGTTTCCGGCGATTTTAGACCAGACGAGCCATTTTATTGTACCCATACACAATGCGAAAAATGTAATGTGGGATTGTGTATTGACTATTTTGTAATTGTTCATAGACACTAACATAATATTATGGACTACTAAAATGCATAAACTACTAAGTAAATATCACCCTGTCCTAAGTTTGAACTTGAACTTGGAAAATATTATGTAAACATTAAAGAAAAATTATAAACAACGCGAGCAGTCTACGCAAGCGATTATAAACCTTAAACGTGCAACAATGATCACATTTTAATATATAAATACGCTAGCGAACCATCAGTTCGGCAGACTTTGTTTCTCACCTAAACCCGTTCCCTGTAGTACACATGTACGTGGGGTCCTAACCCGCAAACTTATTTCCTACCCAAACCTGAGTTTCGCAGGCCACATCCTGGTGAACTTGAGGGTTACCTACCTACAGTAGTAAAAGTCGAATCTACGATAAATTGGTCAAAGTTCTGGGAAAAATAATTTTTAAAGTAGAATATCAAGTAAATAGAGCTCAGTGTAAACTCTCAGTGTGCTTAAGACAAAGCCAACCATAAATAAAACACAATACCACTCTTAAGAAAACTATATTATAAAACAGTGACCAAATACCTATAAACAATTCAAAAATATACCTCAATCGAAAGGGCATGCGCAGTAATCGGGTATAGTGTAAAGTCATTAAGTTCCTGACCAGTAAACATAGTTATTGTTTTCTCATTAAAAATTTGACCAATAGACGTTGTTATTGTTTTTAACTAAAGTACTTTCCTTATCATCTCTTCTCACATGACGTAGATCGATCCCGATTCTGAGCTATGTAACCTGCACGTAAACCAAGGCGTGGCTTCACGGCATACAGGTCGTAACAGCAAAAGACTTCTTTACGTGATAATATCATTTAAACAGTGGTATTACCCTAGTGTAACTAAATGGTCACGTTCAAAGCACCTTCTCTTTAACAAATTTTGAACAAAAATGCTTTTTTTGAACTATTTTTTAGTGCACAGGACACAAAACTCCTTTTTTTTGTAATTTAGATGAAAAAATCCCGCTTTATTGGATAATACTAATGAAAAGATGGAGCATTATGACACCCTAAATCAGCTAATTGCTAATTAAATTAATGAACACCAGCTTACTTCAAGTTATCAGAACAACAAATAACCATACACTAAACAAGCACATAAATAATAGAATTTCATTCAGTCTTGAGATCTAAGCAGAAAAAATAGCGACCTATCTAACCCAACGAGCAAAACCAAACCAAGGAGTCAGTATCAGTATCAGAAGGGGTGGTCCCAGCAGGCCTTGCACTGGGTGCCATCCCTTTTGATACTGATACTGACACCTTGGTTTGGTTTTGCTGGTTGGGTTTTATATAGTCAACATTTTGTTCTGCTTAAATCTCAAGACTGTATAAAATTATATTCTGTATGTGCTTGTTTAGTGTATATTTGGGTTACCAATCAAGGAGTAATCCCATGTTATTATTTTAATTTTTTATTCCTTTTGAATTATTTAATTAATTCATTTATTATTGTAATTTTTTTTTGTAACAGTTATGTAGGATATTTTCCTTCAGTTGCATTGCTACCTATATTTAGGATATTTCTATTAATATTACTCAAACCCATAGTCTCCGGTCTCAAATTCACATTCTCCTTGAGACTAATATGAATTATTTCAATAATATTTCTTTTAATATTAACCCGAAGTATCTTGTTCATACCTGTTATAAGAAGTATAGGTCTCTCGGGCACTGAACACCGCATTTGTCATTTCAGAAATACATTTTAGTACTTTCCGGTTTAGAGTTGGTTCCTTGGTACTCCATTTAAACCCATTAAATCATCAGTTGCACGCCTCTCTCGTTTCCGGCATCTGATATATTTACCGCCTCGCGTCTTTGTGGTAATACGGAAGCATCATCCTCTGGAGAGTCCGAATCACAAGTATCTTCGTAAACTTCAGGTTGCTCTGGTTCATAATTTGAATCGACGTCAGAAACATCTATTACCGGCAATTCATCTTCTTCCTGTTCTTCAGTTTCTTGCAGGCAACGTAATACCTTTTCCTCGTAATCAGAATCATCATTACAAAAATATATATTTTGACGCCTTTTTGGGTTGATAGCAGCACTTATGCATTTCTTGAACAAGTTCAATATAAATTACAAAGGCCGCAAGTGCATAATAAAGAAGTATCACTCTTTAAGGAAATAACCGAATAGCAATGAGAGTTTACATAACTAAGAACCATTCAGACACTTTCATATAAATAAAAATAATATGCAAATGCTAAATAGTACGTTATTTAGGCCAATCAACGAATGGCCAAAAAGGGGGTGTAAAGTGCGTGAGCAGGGATCTAAGCGATTTCTTCAGAAACTTGTTTTGGGTGCTTAGGGAGTAAACATAGTGGGGAGCCGGAAGGGAGGGAGCACAAGGAAGGTCCATTTTCTAGTTTTTCGCTTACATCTCAAAAACGGCGTATCGTACGGAAATTTTTTCTTATATGATATGAAAGCGTATGAAATTCTCTGCAACTCTCATTCCATATACCTTTTTCGAATTCGCAACCGTTTGCGAGCTACACGCTCGGGAAAAGTGAAAATTAAAAAAAAAATTACCTCATATTTTTCATAAAACATTCCTTCATATCGTTTAAACTATTCATCTGAGGAAAAAATCATCTTATAGAAAATTGTAGAGAATTTAATCCCCTTTAAGAATATATATACATATGCCAATACATCTCCAACCGGTAAGCAGTTACATCAATTGTTAAATTTTTCGTAAAATTTCGTCTTTTTCAGAAGAAACTGTTTTTGTTATTCCTGAGCCACAACTATCGCTTGTGTGTATCGTCCAATAATAGGTGTTGCTACACATGACAGCGGGATATTTAATGCAGTGTACAAAAATCTTGTTACATGAAGATTAGTGATAATAAAAATAGGACACATATAAGGTAGGTAATGCATATATGGGTTCTTCGTCTACGGCATTTTCATCCTCAGTTGTGGGTGGTTCTTGCTGAAGGGGCTTTACGTCGACTTCATCGTTCTCCTCATCGTAAATAGGCACTCCATTAACGCAATTTCCTTGGCAGTGGAGGCACGCCGCAGAACAGTTCAACATTGCTTTCTGACATCGACATTTGCCACTAACACAATCCTTGGTACAGCGGCAAAATATCGTTTTCAGTAGGACCTGCGATGCGGGTAGATGTTCTGTTGCAATTGGCACCAGGGTATCTCCTACGTGTTTTCAACCCCATCTCTTGAGGGAGCAATTCATTCCCGAACCACTGCTGGTGGTAGGTGCGCCGGGAATGCTGGTTAGCTGCGCTCTCAGTTGGTGGGGGGAGCTGATGTCAGGCTTAATATTTGCCACTGACCTCATGAACGACTGGAAGCGGTACTGGCTGAGAGAGGCTGACTTGCTGGTGCCCCATATCTTTTGAGGAAGCACATCTTCCCAGGCTCTTCAACATTGCCGCGAGTGGAAGAGGGGTTGTAAAAGGTAACTGCCGCTTTCTTGATGGTTTGTGACTTTAAATACAATTTTGAGAAGCCCACATTGCTTTTCCTTAAAGTTGAAGATGCTGTGTCACAACCGGTAAACGAATGTAAGAACAAGATGTGCTCAAATTCACGCTGCTGCAACTATTGAGTGGACAGCCCCATTTTTTTAGTTTTTCTTCGACCGGGTTTTAAGAGCAACAGTCTTGAGTGAGAGGAGGGGAAGCTATCAAAAGAACAGCGAGGTCTACATCTTCACCAACAACAGCTACAGAACTGTAAGTGGATTGATCCACAGCAGCTTACGATAAGGACGTCAGCATCATCGGTGGCCTGCACAGTCTGTATCCCATACTCCTTAAGCTTTGTCTGTAGTAAGGAGATAGGATTTGACAAAAAATCTTCCTGTTTCACAGGTATCGATGTGTGCCATGTTAAATGGATGTCACCTTACCTCCTAAAACCTGGAAAACAGGAAACGACAGAACACTGGCGCACATTTCCTACTTACAGGAAAAAGTAAAACCGATTCTTTTTATTCACGCCGCAGAAGGTTGTGATACTACTTTAGCCTTTAGCAATATTGACAAAATAAAACCTCTACAAATTTAGAGAAATCTCCAGAACTGCAAGAGAACGTTTCTGTGTTCATCAATCCTCACGTGCTGTATGTAAGATGTATTTAGAATCAGTGAAAACTTTCGAATTCACAAACTATATAGGACAATACATGACCAACCACTTCTTTAAATAATTTAAGACATTACAGCAAAAAAGACAATTAAACCAATTTTGACTTGGCTACTTTACCATCGCCCAGTGAAGCACCAAAATATAAAATTTTCGGATATATTTTTAAGTATAGGAGTGGCCGGGATTTTCCCCTAATGCTAAGAAATGGGGTTGGACAAATGACGGCAGTAGACTTAGACCGGTCAAGGTGGAGTTAAATATTGCCCCAAGTTTTATTTTGGAGATGATTTATTGCAACTGTCAAATTAGTTGCAAAAAAATTGTAGCTGCCCGAAGGCGAATGTACTTTGCTCTAATCTATGTGGTTTTTGTCATGGCAATTCCTGCGAACACTATTCAGAATTGCCATTACAAGGACCAAATTCTGATGACGAGAAAATTACTTGGATTGATAGGTTTGTTTATGTTTCTAATACCTGTTATATTTCCTTTATTATTATTTATTTATATTTGTAAGGAGTTATACTAGTGAGATCTTGTGACACTTTTGCCCGATGGCATGTCTGTCCATAGATTGGGCGTTGCCGACTTCAGCAGCTGAAAGGGTGACCAAAATTCTGCAAGAAGTATTTCTTGTGGCTGAAAAATGTGCGACAATGACCAGATGCTGCTAAAAGAATGGTCAAAAGGACACTTAGAAGCGTGTTTCAGGTGCCAGAAAGTATTTAAGGGAGATATCAACGAGCGCATACCACACAAGTCTAAATGATATAATATAATCGACAATGACGATTTCTAAGCTTACTGTAAAAGCACGAGTTTATAGACATTTACAAAATAAGTCTGAATCAATTTTTGTTTACTGTATCTCCAAAAGTATATGCTTTTTTGAAAAAACGCTTAGTTTTGGAAAAATTCAAGATGGCGGCGTCATTTTGACAATGTTCCGAGGGGGGGGGAGGGGGGTCAGAACTATTACTATGTTTAATAGGACGCCTGGAGATTAGACCTAGTCCAAGCTTTATGCTATTTAATTCCCAATAGACCTCCTTAGGTTCCCGTACTTATATGTTTATTTTATTGTGTGCTGATAAGTTGCAGTGAGGTTCAATTAACATCAAATTTCCACTGTCTGCAGAATCAGTAATCAATCTGCGACCACATTGCACACGAATAAATATGTGTTTTACTACTCTCCGATAATTCACGATTTAAATTCTCTCATAGTTTAAGGAGACAAAGTTCTAAATATATTTGCCTTCGTTTTTAATTAGTTTTTGCAAATATTTATAGCCTCTACTGATGGCTTTATAAAAAGAACATTAAACTGCATAAATTTTATAGCATATAGAAAAGCCGTATTCCTTGAATAATATGTTTTATAATAATTATAGAGAGCTTATATGCACGACTCGAAGGACCAAAACAAAATATGTTGTGGTTTGAAGCAAAACATTTTTACTTATTCTCCCATGCCGCTGCTATCAGGTAAAACATTGTCTATAATAAATGAAGAGTGAAGGCTGTGTGCATGTACGAAATGTACTAATGTATTATGTATTCCACGCATAAAATTTAATCCAAAAGGACATCTAAACTAGCGTAACAGAGCGCTTTCGGCCGAAGCCATCATCAGTGTTACCTGGAAAGTGAGTAAAAGAACCACCCATTAGTAGAAAACAGTAAATGCTGTGGATTTTGGGTTGAGAAATGAAAATTGCAAATAGAATTTTAGTGTAAACTATGGCAAGAATAAAATTGAAGTTTTAATTTTAAATTTGAATTTTTTGAATTCTGAATTTGTAAGGATAAAAAAGATGTTAATTAAAACTGTAAATTAAGACTGATGAATTTTTTATGTGTGTGATTTATTCATATGTTATTAAGCAAAATGAAAAGAAAATGGTGGAAGTTTTTTCACTCACTTGTCAGTAGAACAGAAATACATATCACGAAGAGGATAAAACTACATCAGACGATAGCGGTCACATCAAAATTTTACTTGCACGTTACATCTTTTGAAAGGTTCACATAATTAAACAATTAACAAAAAGAACAGACCGACGTGGGGACCACGTTTTAATGGAACGACAAACATGTCTCCGCTGACAAGTTTGACAAGTAAACCGATGACCGCCGACGCAGAAAAAAATACGTCAAGAAATGGCGGTAGTGTTAAGTTTAAAAAACAAGTAATGTATGAGAGATGAATAAAAGTGTTAAATATCTGATTTTACAAATTATACGTAAATTATTGCAACAATGCCACTGTGCCAGACGAGTCCCAACAAATTGATTTGATCAATGTTAAAAGGTCTGAAACAGACAAGGCTTATTTGAAGTTTTTTTTATTTAAATTGGTTGATCAAGTAGGTGTAAACATTTTTAGAAGTGAAAAAGTACTTAATTAAGTGGGCTGTTAATGAAATACTTGAGAGAGGATATTAACCTTAGTTATCCAAACTCTAAGAATGGAAAAATCAAAAGCTTAACTAATTAGGAGAAGAAATTAGCCTGGGCTAACTCAACTCGGAGAATTGAAAGAGGTAAAACCAGAACGAGTTTAACTAATTAAGAGAAGAGATTAGCTTGGGCTAACTCTAGTTCAAGAATTGAGAAAAGGAGAAAGAAAAGGAAATAGCTTAACTAATTAAGAGAAGAGAATAGCCTGGGCTAACTCTACTCAAGGAAATGAAAAAAGAAAGAAAAGGAAGAGCTTAACTAATTAAGAGAAGAAATTAGCCTGGGCTAACTCTACTCAAGGGAATGAAAAAAGAAAGAAAAGGAAGAGCTTAACTAATTAAGACAAGAAATTAGCCTGGGCTAACTCCACTCGAAGAATTGAAAGAGGAAGAACCAGAAAAAGCTTGACTAATTAAGAGAAGAGGTTCGCCTGGGCTAACTCTACTCCAGAAAATGAAAAAAGAAAGAAAAGAAAGAGCTTAACTAATTAGGAGAAGAGACTAGCCTGAGTTACCTCAACTGGGTAAAAATAAATTAAATTCTCTTATTCTATAAGTACCTATTAAAAAGGTTTTTTTGAAAGAAAGTACTTAATTAAGTAAAATCAGTTTAGAGTGTGTAGACAGAAGAACTTCAATCAAGAAGTCGCCTGTGTAACGGTATGTAGGATCTGGTAAGATTGACTTGAGTATTGAGGCAATGGTTGTTTGTTATCAGCTCGCTGTTGATCTCGATGTCTTCTAGAAAATCCAGCCTATTGAAATTTTTAGATGAGACGTTATGACGAATTTTAGCGTTAGAGTGAGGGCTGAAACTGTGGTTATGATCACGCAAATGTTCACCAAAAGCAGAGTTCCTATTCCTATTTAAATATTCACCAATGCGAACTCTGAGGGGTCTACATGTTCTTTCTATGTATGTACTATCGCAAAAATTGCAAGACAGTTTATAAATTCCACTTTTTGAGAGAGTGTCAAGTCTATCCTTTGTATTATTTAAAAAAGTTTGTAATTTATTTTTATTTTTACAAGAAATTAGAGAATTACTGACATAATGGCGAATGGTTTCAGATATTTGGTTGTTAGTCTGAGTATTAAGATAAGGTATGGAAAAGTATTTTTTAGATGAATTGTCTAAAAGACTGTTAGAAATTTCCCTTCTAAGTTTCTTAATTTTTGTTTTATTAATTAACTTATCAACAAGACTGGGATCAAATTGATTATTAAAGGCGATCTGTTTGATTATATTGACTTCTTTATTATATTCAAATGTAGACAGTGGTACATTAAGTAACCTATTGACGTAGCAATGAAAGGCTGCCATTTTATGTTGCCACGGATGGTGGGATTGATACGAAATAGTGTGATCGGTCTGAGTTTCCTATAAATTGAAAAATCAAGACCGGTCAAAGTTCTGCGAACAGTGATGTCCAGAAAATTAAGTTTTTTATTAACTTTAAGTTCGATTGTAAACTTGATGCTAGGATGCATAGCATTCAACTTGTTTAAAAGAGCATTGGCCCCCTGTTCATCGCAGTCCAAGAAGCAAAGACAGTCGTCCACATAACGAAACCAATGTAAAATTTCCCTATTGTCGGGAGTGACTATATGTAAATTTTCTAAATTGTTCATAAAAACATCTGCTAAGAAAGGTGAAATACAGCTGTCCATTGCTAGGCCATCAGGTTGTTTGTAATATTTATTGTTAAATTGAAAGAAATCTGAGACAAGCAAAGGTTGAGAAGAGACAATAAATTAATTATATGTTGATCATTGACGTCACATAGAGTAAGAAGATCGCCAACAAGCTGTACTGCCTCACTCTTTGGTACTGTGCTAAAAAGGTTACACATCAAATAAACCATAATACAGTTTTGTGGAAGTGGTAAATTCTTAAGTTTATTAATTAACGAGATGGAATTACTTACCGAGTATGTAGGGGAGAACTTAGTAATATCCTTGATCAGGTTATATGTAAACTGAGCTGAAACGTAGACCGGTGTATTGGTGAACCTTACCACAGGGCTGATCGGTGTATCTATTTTATGGATTTTTTTGGGAGGCCGTACAACCTTGGTATTGTAGGATTACTAGAAATTAGATTTTTTCTAGCATTATTTTCTTCAAAGAAAACATTGAAGTGTTTGATAAATCTAGTGACTTTTCTTACAAAGTTGTTAAAAGGGTTATTAGGCAAGAGAAAAATTATTGTCGTTTAAAAATGTCTCAACTTTGGAAATGTAATCTGTCTTTCTGGGAATAACCAAACAGTTGCCTTTATCTGCCTTTGAAATAATGAGATTTTCATTTTTAACTTTTGATTTGAGTTTTTTTTAAGTTTTAAAATAAAGATTAGAGGAACGAGTGTTGAATTTAGAAAGGTTTTTCTTTGTGCTGTATAGAATATTGTGAAAGTCATTGCGGATTAATTTTTTAACGGCAGAGTCATTAGTGATTTGCTCAACCAGAATGTCAAGCTCGACAGCGAACTGAAGAACAGGGTCAGCTTCAGAAAGCCAGGGTCTCAAACAATGTTTAAGCCCTAAATTGGCTCAAGCACATCTGTATCAAAAACTGTATCAGTTAAATTTTTGATTCTCTCGCGAAATTTAAAATTGGAGAATCTCGTAGAGGCAGAGTTAAATATCTGTAAGTTGGCATTAATTTTTTGTTTAATAAGAGAATCGAGCTTTGACCTCACCCTTGAAAATTTAAGATTTTTAGCTTCCGAAATTTCGTCGGATATGTTATTGTCTATAATTGTTCCAATTCAGTCACATTATCGCGTGTCTTCTTACTCTGCTCACTCGACCACCATTATGATTTTTCAAATAAAGGTGATATCTATATTTATAAATAGCAATGAGTTGCTAAGTTTGTTAAGAAATATCAAGCTCGAAGGACCAGAAAAAGAATTTCAGCGCCGATCGTTCGTACACAAAGTCGTTTGCTTCTTGAAAATATTATCTTGTACAACTAAAATATTTACATTGTAATTACATTTTTGTATGGGCCCAACAAAGGGAGGCCGTAAATCAAGGAACTAAACAGGTTGTAAATTACGTGGAGTCGCGATCTTCTGCAAACAACGCGGGCCGTAAAAAAATAATCGCGGATACCGCAAGTTGGCTCGCAATTTGCAATAAATCCGACCTTTTATTATATTGGAACCCCTTTGGTACGATTTAATAAAGTACGACGACCTGGTCGAGTACGGCATGTTCGGGAGAGGTTCGAGAACCATGGTATTCTTTGCATGTGAAATTTTATATTTAAAATTCTTTTTCTGTAAGAGTGTTTTAATTAATTCCTCTCGCCATCAAGTATGGTTTAACTAGATGCTTTAATATCTTCGAAGGGCTAGAAAATTTCTTGTAAGACACACGTTTTGTTAGTTTGGGCAAGTTGGTCGAGGAGCAAATTAGTTTTAGGTGAGATTATGTACCCAAAAATGTCTGCCAATTGGTTTTACTGAAAACATATGTATGTCAATTTCAATTTTAAGCATTGCCAACGAACTGTCTGAGCATAAGCCTTCTCTGCCTGTTAGTAGATATTTGATTTCTGAAATTATCTCATCGATGATAACTGCGCAGAACTAAATAATAAGCGCGGTATTTGACATTTCCAGCTGTGTAAAGTCTAGGTTCTGAGAAAAGAAATAATAACCCAGTAATTAAAACTCAACGTGGCATCGCCGCCTGACCAAACGAAACCG
>JAEQML010078904.1:0-12223 GCA_016904865.1 Pissodes strobi | reverse complement strand
AACCTTTCCGATGTGTTTTCTCACCGCAAAAGTCATGATTCCAGTATATTGTATTCGTTGCTTGGCAACATGCAATAACTGTGCGTACAACATTTCCGTCCTAGGCCGGGAATATAACATTTCTGTCATATTTAAACACCTTGTTTGTCAGATCTGACGTCTATCAAAAGCAAGATTTAGCTGTGGTTTCCCTAGTTACGTAATAAACTCCAAGCTCGCTCGATTCAAAACTTGATATTATGTTGAGTTTAAATTTAAAACGCCGTTTTTATTTAGAGTAATATTTGACTCTATTTTTATAAATACGTATTCTAATTAATTACGATCGGGTAAAAAATAGTATGTGCAAGGAAAAGTACTTTCGTGGACTCCTGGGTTGCCAAGAGCATTACCTTACCATTATGTTATAGTTATAGTATTTGATACGCTAATCTTTTCTACGTTTTACAAATGAGTGACCACAAAAAAATATAAAAGCGCCCGCAATTAAAAGAAAACTAAAAAATAATTGGAATTAGAGAAAAATTGTGAAAATGATTTATTTTCGACGAAATCGCAGTCTGAGCCAAATTCGCAACCATTTACATCCAAACGCGATGACATTGGGGACAATAATTCTATTTCTCAAGTAGGAAATCAAATAGACCTAGGACGCCCTCGGTGTACCAACGTGTGTCAGATCACACAGAATATTTGATCGGTATAACACAACTTCAGGTGGCTAAACCACAAACATCCAGCACAAGCAACCTAACTTTTCTGTGTGCTAAAACTAAACAGTTGGATGAAGCTGAAATATCGTCAGACGCCGCAATACCAAGTAAAGAGACAATACTCGAAAATGATTTAAGTCATTTTGTTAATAAACCATTAAGATGTGAATATGTAAAAAAAAATTAAAAATTGAGCTTTCAAGTAAAATTAGGGATAAAAGAATAGAAAGAAGCTGGGCGTATAAAGAAAAGTATGCTAGATTTTGAGTTGAGTTGGTGTTCCTATTTATTAGGTTACATTATGTGTTATCAGAAGTGAAATTTACTTCCAAAGCTTTACAAAAAGAAACAATTGCTTTGCACGAAGCTAGTTCTGTTTTACTAAGGACAAAAAGTAATGTGAGAGAAATACCGTCAACGCTATAATGAGGTTCTAAAAGAAGCACGAGCAACTGGCCTGAAATGGTACATTCCAACTAATTTTAAGAGTAGCGGCAAGTTATTAAAATAAGTATTTGATGAATTAGCTTTAGATCATCGTTTTGATTCCAGGGAACATTTTTTTTTAAATTGGTATTTTTTATCAGCTATTGACAGTATACAGTCTCAGTTAACAACTAGATTTACAGGGTTAAATAAGGTAAGTGGTATCTTTTTGTTTTTGCAACCAAAAAATCTCATAAATTCAACAAAGTCTAAAATCTTTAAGAGCTACAATCAACAAAAATATTCTCAAATCATATTGCAAAATTTCGCTTTTACAATTTATAAAAACAGAGTTAAATCAAGAAATGACTGCAAAAAAATGTTAATTTGAACAAATTTACATTGACCTATTATTATTTTTACCATGCCGATTATATCTGCGTCAGCTGAAATATCTATCTTTTAGTAAACTGAAACTAATTAAAAACTGTTTAAGGAATCAAATAAGGCAAGATCGATTAAAATATGTATCTTTAATTTCCGTCGAGTGAAGCTCCCAACAAATTAGATCTTATATATGCATATGAATTTGCAGTGTGTAAAACGAGAAAAAAATCGTGTTAGATTTTAATAAGTTTAAGTCGATCGTTGGTTTAAACTAGGGAAATTTCATTAATATTTCCTACTTCGTTAATAACTACTACTTAGTTAAAATTTAAAGTTGTTTTAGAGTTTTGCTTTTCTTTGATAAAAAGAAATATTTTGATGTTATATGTAAAATAAATAAAAATATTAAAGCTGGTTGTTTTATTTTTATTTAGTACTTGTGACTCCTTATGCATTTTGCGTTGGGCAAATAAATTTTAGTTACGCCACTAACCACGAAGAACAGAAGAACTGCTGTACTATTACTAACCCAAACTAAATAAAATAGAAATGTTTTTTGACTTTGTTTTTTTTTTGAAGAAATTCTCCGGAGAGGGAGAAGGGCGAAGAACGACACGGACGTAAAAAAATATTGTCAATATAAGCAGTCAAATCATTGCAACGAGACGCGAATGCAAATTATTGCATTATTGTAATATGGTCAAAATATTATGGTGATATTCTTATGGGTGTCTTTATTTCGACATTTAATCACTATCTAAACAAATTCAAGAACAAAAATATCTTCCTCATTCTCGACAGAGTGGTGAACGAAAATAATATAAGTAGCAAAAAAGTCGAAAAAAAATATTAGTAGAATATTAGGTTAAATTTAGCCCAAATCATTTTTGTCGATTTAAATATTTTCTGTTTACTTAAATATTTATGAAAATTATGAATCATTTTAGGAGTGATTTAAATCATAAGCATGTAACACTCCGATTTTGCCGGTGTCAAATATTTTTAAAATTTCATTTATATGCCGCATTTAGGAAAAAAGATGCTGTATTTTGCACTCATCGGTTTATTAATTCTAAATTTATTGATTCGATTTGCTGACAATTCGTTTGAAATTGCCGCTTTTCTTAATTTAAATTAACTCTATTCTAAGTGTAGGTTAACGATATATTTGAAATAGCTTTTATAACACGTTGTGACTATAATTATTTTAGTTAACAAGCGTAGCACATTGTTATTAAGATAGCTTAGCTTGACTTATATTGCATTACCGTAGAATGGTCAACGAACCGATTTATATTTTTAAGAATTCTGTTAGTGAAGCCTGCAAATACGCTGCATTTGACTCGTCGATCCATATTTTAATTATGGTTGGCATATTTCATAACCTTTTGGGAACCCCTTGGTTGCTGACCTCCAATCGCCGGCCGCTATTTCTGAAGATCGTTAGATCGTTTTGGGACCTCTGCCTTTAAATATATTCACACGGCAGGCTGTAGTTTTTGTAAGGTTTGTTCCGAAAAATAGGAAGGGGCTATCCATCCGTGATTATCGCGCTCGATTTAGATTTTTAAAGGTTTATCATTTTCGTAGGAGTATTTCCGATCATTTCTTGAAAATGTAATTTTAGCTCACTATTTGTGGCTTTCGCCGTCGTTTATCATCCCAATAAACGAGAACTAAGGCATTTATTATCTTAGAATTATTCCCTGTATCGAAATGACGGGGCATGTGTCCGCCCATCACTACTTGCTGATTTGACGTAGCATTTAATCTCGTAGGCAAATTGACGAAAACGAATCGAGAGTTCTTCTGAAAGTACCTTTGAAGGCGAGAAGAAGGTTTGCCATGAGTGCAGTCTCAGAGACTCCACATTTAGTTTGTGATTTAATTCCGCCCATTTATTGAGTATATGCTGTGGTATCTCTTGGTGTTTGACACGACCGATTTTCGGGATCTAAATACTGTACTGTTAAGCATTTTCTCTGGAATTAATTTTTTTTATAGCTTGTGAAGCGCGTGGGCGCCATGACGCTAACGGTTTTTTTTCATTATTTCTACGTTCGTCATATAAGACCGAGACCGTCGAATTTCCCGTAGCCCTCACACACACTAACGAGGTAATTATTGCTACAGTTTTTGCCTAAATTAATGATTTAATTGCTTATCTGTATTACCCTTTTTTTATGCATGGTCAGCCATTTGCTTGCGTCCCATGTGTTATCTACTCCATTTTATCTAATCCGAATTTTTATTTTAATGTAACTTTAATTTTGATCGTATGGGGAATATTTTCTTTTAGGGGTGATTTATCCCTATCTTTGTTATATTCAAGTTGTCTGTACCTTAGTACCTCTTTTATTTGCTGATGGGCATTGCAAGTCCATGGTTTTTTTTTGGGGAAATTTGTTTTATAAAGAAGATATATTTTTGCAAGGTTTTGGTTTTTAATTAAAGTAAGGGGGCTTTGTCTAATGCGCACTGGGTTATTTCAGGGTTTTCCTGGAGGGCCACAACCTTGGCTAGCAGGCTACAAGTTTTACTAGCGACACCGAGCTATCTAGACCTCGGCTAGATCTTTCCCTCGGAGCCATCGAGTGGCAGTACCTGAGGTAGCTATAGGTGCCCGGCGCCTCCACCAGAGTCGACGACCGGATTTGGGTATTGTACAGAAGCTTTATCTTTCATGAAATCGTTTCTTTATCAGTTTAATATAATCGCTCTTAGTTTTCCTTCTTTTAATATAAGTCAAACTATTGACCACCAAGCTCTGAGATAGCTCATTAATTTTATTTTCATTTATTCACTGGTTTGCCGAACCGGTTAATCTAATTGCTCTGAATTTTCTCTCTTTTTAATATAAGTCAAGCGTTGACCGACTTTAAACAGTTTTAATAATTTTATTCCTTTCATTCATTTATCAAGTAACATAACAGCTCTGAATTTTCTTTCTTTATAATATAAGTCAAGCATTGGTAGCGGAGCTTTCAATAGTTTTATTCTAATTTTTTTCCCTTTTATTAATTGATCGAGTCATTTGATTTGATTATTGTGGCCGTTCATCGCTACAGATTATTATCGCTACATTTAAAATCGGTGCAGCTATTAGTGCACGCATACCTAGTTGTAATTAGCTTAGTTAGCATCAAAGTGATCACTTCGGTTAGTAGTATTTAGTGCATTTAGTTGTAAGGCATACAGAACCGAGTATTAACAACAGGATTGGTCTCCGTGCAATCACCATATTGTACTTATTAGTAGTTAAATTTAATAGTCATTTGATATTTCTTTGGTCTTTAACTAACAACGTTTCCGTGTAACTTGCCATTTTACTCCAGATAGATTGTGGCTGTGTTTAAAAAAAAAGAACTTAGTAGCAAATATATTGTTCCTTAAATTTTAGATTGTGTTTTCTTGTTAAGTTAAGCTTGAGTACCTTTTGATTTAATAAGCCAGCCTATATTTCTCGTTTTCTTGTTAGGTTGTAAGTACCTTTTGATTTAATAAGCCGACCTAGTCACCCTGCACAACACCAGCGGAGCTTTTTCAGTTTAGTTGGATAGAACTGGTGACGCACTAACGATCCCACTACAGGAGCCGGGCATTTGTAATACAACTCTTCGTGGCTAGGTTTCTTTTTTAATTGAAAAAAAACTTTTAACTTCGATCAGAAAAAAACGTGTTGCGAGCAAAGTTTCCTAAATAAAATATAAGTTCCCGCACTCTCGAAGCACGCAAAACCGGCAAGACCCCTCCTTTTCGTCCCGCTCGAGGAGCCAGCCACCGCCGATGCATACGCATACACAGTTGTTTACGGTATTTGAAGGTACAAAGTACAAAGTTTACAGAATATACAGGTATCTGCGGCACACTTGTGACCTCAATGCATCAAAGTCCCGACAGTGAGTGAGGCAACTTATATTTATTCTCTAAACTTTGTCATAAGTCTAGAGTAATTTGTTTAAAACTGACTGAAAACCAGAATATTGAAATCGTTAAAAGTTATTTTTACAATATTAATACCGAAAAAATATTTGAATAATTATTATATACGTTGGCAGCTCTGATTTTGATGAATTTACGGTTATTGAAACGTATAGCCTAGGCACTGGTAGTAAATTGAAATACATTATGGCAATAAGAGACCTTATGCTACACGATGTATATCAGTTTGCAATTGATAGATAATTAACTCTATGATGCTTAGCCTGATTTACTAAGAAAAAATTGAGCCTATGTAGTTTTTTCCTTTTTTTTTGAGCTTATCCCCTTAGAATAGATAAGATATTTTTACATATAAATGTATTACGTATTTCATTTCTGAAATTGTTAGCAATGATCAACAATGGGAATATTCCGGGCACTGAAAGGTAAAAAAATAATTGATATTAGGTATTTAACAATATTTTCCCCTTGGAATTAGCGTCCCAGGCCATAAGGCTGGTCTGTCTTTCCGGCTCGCTCTGGATGTGGGTCAATAATTTCGATGCTTATGAATCTGACCTAAACTAACTAAATGTGTCCAATTTCTATCGGACCTTGACTAGTCATACTCGACAAAGTCGCATTTAGAATTTTAAGTAACACTTAGAACAGGAAATTCACATTATGTGTAAAAAAATATTAATTCGTTTAAAAAATATACTACTCGTGTTATAAGGCTTAACTGTGAGAAGTATTTTTTTCCGGCTTCATGCTTGCTTAACCTTTTTATTAAACTCCTGAAGATGATATTTCTTTTAAATATCAGCGGGAAAGGTTCTTAGAAAGAGATTTTTCAAATTTTCGGCTCAATTCGCAATATAATTTTAATAAACATATTAAATGCTGGGAAATACTTTTTTCTTCAAACGTCAGTAAATCCGTCATTACTCAACTGTGTAGGCGGCCGTGAAGTTTCGTTTTTCCTCCGCCGGAGCTTTACTTTTCACTTTTCCGCCGGCGGAGGTAAAAGTGTTGTCATAGCAACATAGATACAATACAAACAGACAACAAAATAAGCGTCAACAACTCAAGATTTATTAAACTACAATTTGTATTTACCACTCAATTTGTGACTGCATTTCTAAAAATCACTAATTTAGGAACAAATTGGTTATTATTTAATCGAACTTACTCAATAACTGCTTATCAATACGGAATTAAAACGCAATCGGAGACGCCATCTTTAAAAAATAATTATTGTTGACTGTGTCCACTGACAGCTTTATGTTAAATTCATCGACACCGGTCTAAGCAAGGCCACCTACGACCGTGGTCTAAGCCGCCTTGCGAACCCATTTATCTTTAATAATAATTAGATATTATTACTATTAAAAAGAGATGTTTTTGCATTAATTTGTCGACATTTGAAGAAAAAACAGCATATTTTATTTGGAGGAAAAGTTACTTTTCATGGCTTGCTCTCTATTACCAGCCTCACTCCGTTCGGCTGTTAAACACGAGCGCGCCATGAAAAGTATCACTTTTCCTCCATATAAAATAATATACTATTCTTTATTTCTTATATATGATAATGAACTAGGTGAAAATCTGTGTTGAAAATTGTCTAGTTTCTTTTATATTAAGCGCTAACCTTTAACAATTATTCATTGAAAAATTATTTGGGCCATATTTTTAGAATCTCACGTTACTAGTTTGCTCACGTTACTTGACTACCGTAATTATTTAGGATAGGAAGCTAACTGGACAATTTAAAACTTAATGTAACCTTAACCGTGGCAGTATTTTACTTTTTCTTAACGGGCAAAAGTAATCTTCACTAATAAATCTTAAAACTGTCTCTTTATTTTCGTCCATATTTTTAAAATTTAAAATATTTTTAAAATTACATAGTTTACATAACTAATATACCTTCTACGAAGGCGTTAACACGTCATCATTCATTGTATGGCTAAATTTAGGAATTTAAATTTAAAATAATTACACAGTTAGTTGCATTTTATGTAAAAAAATTAAAATAAGAGGAATCGTAACTACCTAGAATAATGTGTTACATAAAAAGTATTGGAAGTGCTAGCTTTCAAAGGAAAACGTTGGAGCAAGGCATTAGGCGAGTGCGAAAATTCTGCCTCACTTTATATTTTCTAATTTTACTTATTTAACCTTACGTTAGTCACATGGTCTACAATCGTAGCCCACCTCTCGTCCAATACTGCTACCAGTTTCTTTTTTTATTGAAATTTCCCGAGCATCTCAACAGCTGTTGAGTCGCTCCTCCTGATCAATGTGTCGCGTCGGGTGCTTGACTTGTGCGGCCGTGAATTGTATTAACGCTACAACCGGACTGATCTACATATGCAGACCTCCTGCCCATCAACGTAGCAGTTTATCGCTGGTTTTTTTTTCTCTATTTGTATTGTTTTGATTAGCATTAGTGGTTTAATTTTGATTTTGATAAAAGACGTGGAGCAAAAAGTAGGGATCCGTAATATGGTCAAGGTGGTCCAACGAGAAGTCTAGTGATGATGCCGATATAGATATAACTTAAAGTAGTGACTACGAGGCACAATCTGAGCTAGATGTATCGGACCAAGACGAATTGGACCAATATGATCAAATGTTATCACACGAATTAAGTGATTTTTATCTTGGGAAAGAAAAAGATGTTAATGCTAAATGGGAAAAGACTGCGCATAATTTACAAATTCGGTGTATTCTCATTGTATTATAAAAAGATAAATCAGTATAAATCGAAAGGCACGCGATGTTACACCCGAAATACAGTGCTTAAAGTTATTTGTGAATGAAACTCTTATTACGATAATAACCGTTTCTACAAACATGTATATTCAAGTGGTTCATGGTCAATACCGTAGGGATCAAGACACTAGGCAAACTAATGAGAGTAAAGTAGGTGCTTTTATTGGCATTTTGATAAAGCTCAAGAACAAATTTACATAAAATTTGTGATAACTTCAATGAAAGCAGGATTGAGTCATGCTACTTGGCAATGAGCGAGAAAAGGATTCGATATCTCATAAGATGGGGACCAGAAATGAATGGAAGAAAATTAGCTGCTATTAGAGAACTTTTTGAATTTTTTCTAATAATTTTTATAGCAACTTTATTGCCTATATGTTTCTTACTGTGGATTTTCAATTATTGGATTTTAGAGGTAGTGCATTTAAAGTTTAAGCAATATATCCGAAGTAAGTCAGTTTAATATGGCATTAAGATGTTCGCTCTAGTAGATGCTAAAACGTCCCATACCCTCAATTCGGAAACATATGTGGAAACACAGCCCGAAGAACCATACTCATTAAATATCAGCGTTGAGCCAGTTGTAGATACCAATCGCAGTATTACAAGAGACAACTGGTTCAGTAGTTGACTGCTTGTCAAAAATTTGATAAATAAAAAGCTCATATTATATCTAAGTACTGCAAAAAACTATGGAGTCTCTCAATACTGTTTGCCTCATAAGAACTCCGAAGAAAATATTCCTTTTTTGGTTTCTAAGCAGATTGTATAATGATGGTATAATAAATAAAGAAACAGGAGACGCCATAAAGCCAGAAATGATCACTGATTAGAACTGCAGCAAAATCGATGTAGATCTAGACACTTTGAATCTAGTGGATCAGTTATGCCAGAATTATGATGTAGCAAGGAATATGCGTCGTTGCCCAATAGTGGTGTTATTTGGAACTACTAAATATTTCTAGCATATTATGTCCTTCGTATTCATAAGGCATATCGTTCCCAAGACAAAATGAAGGGTAGTGAATATCTTTAAAGTGTGCTTGGGAACTAATCAAACCCCAAATTGAATTCACATCAACAATGCTGTAATTATCAAAAGGAATACGGTAACGGGCTTAATGTTTACTAGGCACCACAAAGAATCCTCAGAGACCCGTCAATTATGTCGCTTGTTGTCATATTTGCCCCCAAATGTAAACAAATCATTTAGAAGGTTCTGCGTGATGTACGGGAGGTTTGCTTGCTAAAACAGTATGAGAGACAGCTGTACTGATTTTTAGAGAGAGTAAAAATTAGCAATTGTCAGTGGTATCTAATAAATGAATTTTTTAAAATATTATATCACTAGAAATGGGCTCAGGTCAAGTAGTAATATGTAACTCGTTTCGGCTTAGGCTTCGTAATAAAGTAAAATATGGCTACTGAAACCGGAGATGATCGCCAGAACCAATAAAATGACAAGCAGTAAAAATCGATTTTAAATCAATTCAAAATAAATAAAACTATTCAATTATTTATTTCAAGTAATTCAAACCAATTATATTTACTATACTTCCATTTTGAAGCACTAATATTACATGGTAACGAATAAAACATATAGACAGATGAATACACATTCGGCTTTTTTCATCAAAAATTAGTTTCTGCGGGTACAACGTTGGAAAAAAGAACTTAAAGTCAATTAAAATTGATATTAACTTAATTAGAATAAATAAACTTGGTGCCCATGGTACTTGCTGTTACATAAGATTATAGATTATAGCTTTGATTATAGATAAAGAATGTACTTCCACACGAATAATGTACATTAGTTTTCTTACAACCACCTGCGAAAATGAGACAAAATCACCTTTAAGATTCTCATGAAATTGATTATTATCGCACCAGTGTTACAGTCCACTTTTCAATTGTAATCTGTCTGTTAACCGATGACACGAGTGCGATAATGATATATTATTATTTTCCTCATGTGTTGCATACATGAGGATTTCTCCAGAGGTATTTTAATCAAAAAAAAAAAAAAAAAAACATTAACATTAGACAAAACAATCATATGTCCGTAATTGTCTCTCTGAGTGCATTCTATAAACACAACTATAAAAACCATGTGGTAATATTATACGATAGCCATTGCCGTATGGGTAACAAATGAACTATTTTCCATCATCTTGTTCCCTATTTAACTACGTTTGCAAAGACATGTTAATAGCGAATGAATAGGTGATTCAGATAATAAGGGGTTCCTAATGGAAATGTCAGAAAGAGTTAATTATTATTCTAGTGAAAAAATCACGATTAGCGTTCCATTAAAAATGGTGAATATGTAAGATAAGAAAATATTAAGAAAGAGAATATGATGTCAGAAATTCCACAAGAGTATATTATATACCTAGGTATTTTTATCCCGATGCGAAAAGTTTGTAGCCCTCCCTTCGCTCAAGCTACAATTCGCTGAGGGATAAAGAAACACTTCAGTCTTGTAGAGTATACGCTATTTTATGCACTTTGGGAAAATAATTACAGGAAAGAAATAAAAACACAATAATTGGTACACCTGCTTTATGCACAAAATATCATAAACGTTCTTGTCTAGTTTTCATATTGTTGACACACTAAAATTCATCCACTATCTTGGTGTGGTTTAATACGTTGCTATGACTAGTTAACAAAAATTCCTTAACGGTAAGAAATTTATTTGAGAAAAACGTATCACATTGCTGAACATTTTAAAAATGAAAAGGCTATAAGTCAGCTACTACTCCTAAAATGTCGGCATTTATATGAGAAACAATATACAGGCTTTCCAAAATGGTGCGAAGAACGAAGCGTGAATAGTTTCTCAGAAAAAAAGGTGCTATTTGCACATATTTTTTAACGTCTAAGAAACTAACTAACGAAACATCATCGTTGTGGAGCCAGTATTCCATGATAAAAGCTACGATGATGCTAGAGACCAATGTCGATAGTAGCAAGTACACTAAACTTACCGCATTTTTAAAAAGGAAAAATGTTTGTTATAAACCGAAGAAGTCAATGATTCTGGACTTAAGAGTTTCTACAAAAATTTAGTAATAAAAAAATAATTTTGTTACAGGTTGCCCTAATTATGGGTGTAGCTGGGGCCTGTCGGGGTAAGGAGCGGTGCCAGTTAGGTTGCAGTGATGTCGTGGATCATGGACATTTATTTCTGTAGGATTGTGGTTAAAAGATCCACTGAAAACTCTACAGATGTGGTAGAATTGGTGGAAAAATATATTGCTCTAAGACTACCTACACAGCATACGAGGGTGTTTGTCGGGTACAGAAACGAACGATGCACATCACAGTCTGTCGGTAAAGAGACATTTGGACAGCTGCCAACAAAAATTGCCGAATATCTGAAACTACCAAATGCAAAAACTGTATAAGGGGCACTGATTTAGAAGAAAATCGGCGTCTTTATTTGCAGATTCGGGAGCAAACCTGGATCAACTTAAACGACATGGTGATTGGAAAAGTTGTGCCGTTGCCGAGGGCTATGTCGAAAATTCCATAAACCAGAAGGAAAACATGGCTGGCCAAATTTTAGTCGCCGCTTTCTCAGAAGTTGCGTCCTGTTTCGTTGTACAAAACACAATTACACCTTCCACGGTGACTTTTCCACAGAATACGTTAATCAAAAATAATGCAGACTCCAATTTTTTACCCCTTTTTAGCTTAAATGGCTGTAGTAACATTAGGATAAACGGTAATATTAACAATAATATTAAAATTAGGTTTTACTTAGTAAAAATCTTGTGACACGTTTTTGACAAACAAATTTGTAAGCTTGTTGTTAGTTTTGTATTTCATCCCTAAGGATTAAAATATCACTTTTAATCGCTAGGGATTAAAAGTGCCACTTCAGTCTCCGAAATCAGGGACTAAAACCGCTACTTTAGACCCCAAAGTCCATAAGAATTATTTTTAATTCTTACCCTGGAATTGATTGCCTTTGGCTCCACAAATGATTGAAT
>JAEQML010078903.1:0-12223 GCA_016904865.1 Pissodes strobi | reverse complement strand
TTTAACTAAATGCAAGGCTCTATCAAAACCTAACTGGTTTCTTTATTCGCTCCATACAAGACCATGGATTGAGAAGTGGAACTCAAATGATGTTGCTCTTGTAGGACGACAATGTAGGTTAGAAAAAAATCACCGAATGATTCCACTAATTTTTTTGAACCATCATTTTTGCATTAAGAATTTTCGATTAACCAAGGGTGAAATTTTCTGATATAAAACTCATGTATCGCAGCATGCTGCTTAATATATGAATATCTCGGTATAATGGTATACTACTTCCTTTATGGGGCATTTTGTAACAATCCATCTGGTCACGAGATTATTCTAGTGAGCTTTAAATTTGATATGTGTTGGGCTAATTATATATGCTATAATAATTAATCTATAAAAAGGTGCTTTACAAAAGGTTTTAAGTAGTAAATTATGCATTTATAGGGTGAACTAACACTCATGTTTTATATCTGTTTCTTCTTCTTCTTTCTCTTCTCACACATTATTATTATGGATAGCGGACCTAGGGAGGCAGAGTTTTACAGGGGCGCATACATACGCTTATCACACATTATTCTTATGAATAGCGGAGCTAAAAGAGGCATATTATTCTTATGAATAGCGGAGCAAAAGAGGTATAGTATTCTTATGGATAGCGGAGCTAAAAGAGTTATAGTATTCTTGTGAATAGCGGTGAGGAGAGAGGCTCCTCCTCTCTGGTCGCCGCTATAATATATCTACTCATGTTATCATAGAGCTGGGAATATTGGAGCATACATAATCAAGTGTACTGGACGAAAATTTAGTGACACGAGTTGGCAAGATTAAACGATCCAAGCAAATTACACAAACGGAGAGTGGAAGCAGAGTTCCCATCCTCGTAATTTATGTTAAAATTGCCTGAAATAATTATTTGTCCTGTGAAGGGAATTTCAGACAAAAGACTCTCCAGATCAAAAAAGAAGTCATTACAGTCTGATGATGGTGATCGATAAATACAAATATGGTATAAATTCATGGTCCTGGAGAATATCATACAGAATTCAAATGCTGGTTTTTTTTTAAAGATAATTATATTTACTTACACTTTGGAAGGAACTCTGCTCCAAAAATTTATCATTCACCATCATGCACCCCCATGAGACACTTGTGCCCTGCAGAAACTAGATATTACTGTATAATTAAGTAGATAAATAATTTCATCTGACTTCAACCAGTGTTCTGTGAGTAAAAGGATATTGGGATTATTAAGTTGTTTGAGAATAGTGAAAGTTCAGATGTTTTATTCCGCAATCTTCTTCTTATAGTGCATCTCCTATCGGAGGTTTGCTATCATCACAGCAATTCAGACCTTGTTGACTGCAGCTCTTGTAACGAAATATTCGCTACATGGTTTTCATATTTTAAGATTTTTATACTACAAAATGATTTTTATGCAAATTTCTACATGCGATTTGGATTCGCTAATTAGGTGAGATTTCGATAGAATTATAATGCGTATTATTTCTACATCGTTTTCTATAAAAATATTGTTATTATACCAGCCTTTGGATAGAGGGCGATAGTAATATCGTAATTTTGATTGATAGTCTCCCTCCTATTCCTTTCGACGCGAGTTGGACCGGTATTAAAATCGAACGGCCAACGTAGCTTTGTCTTCGATTTCGAGTCAAGGTGAGAGCCCATTTTTATTTTTGTCGGATGTGATTTGATTTTTGCACATTCCGCTTTTAAGTTATCGAATTTATTTCTCTGTTTTAGGAGTGTCTTATGACAATTTTCAGATAATAGAGGGATTTTCGAGACTATGATCTAATCAACAATATTTTTAGTTAGATTTCTAATATATAGATTTGTAAATTGGATTCTTATTCTTTATTCATCCTGGCCATCTAGGCACTTTTTATAAAATATTGTTGAATAAATGATCTTACTGAATATAATTTGATATATTTATCGTGAATTGCGTTAACTTTTACAGGAATATTTAACTGCGTAGTTGAAATTATCAAGGAGAATTTCTAACTAACCTCACTTTATTACCGATTTCTGTTGGTCTTTTATGTTTTTAGCTAATTAATTCCTGGCTCCAATCCGCCACTTTTAAAAGTTAATTTAATTGACACAGGCCCTTGCCAAATTTGGGAAGAGACGGATGGGTAGCCAATAGACCTTCAGTTCACTGCCGGTGGAGGATTTGGGAAATCCTACTTTCTAAGAGTCTAAGGTGAGTATCTCTTTTATTATTTCTAATTTATGAAATATAATATTGAATTTCTTTGAGAACTCACCTTGGATTTTTATTTCTTTTCCCTACCAACAGTCGACGGTGAATTTATATTTTTTCTCTTTGTAAACCTAGCTCCTTGCTAAACTTATAACTATTTATTTTGCTTGTGGCTCGTAATGCTCACCTTGACGAGAGATTTGAGAACAATTGACATTTGGTGAAATGTCGATCAGCTTTGTATTATGATCTTAGCATGTACAGTTTTCTTTATGCAAAAATTTGACTTGGGAAGAATTTGCATAATTATTAATTTACAATTTTGAAGTAATCATAATTTTCTATCAATTTTTGACTAGTATTTTGCTTATTTTTAGAACTTTTCTCTTAAATAAACTTTTTGGGGACTTTTCATTTATTTTGCACTTATTTAAAGGTGTGCTTAAGTCAGATTTAATAATTTTCTTCTTTAGTATATTTGAGTATCAGATTCGTTGATGAATCTTGTATTTTTGATCATAGACTTAATTCTTAAGTGATAGAGTTTGAATTTTTTTGCTAACATTGTTTAAATTACTGTTCATTATTTTTTTATTTCTTCTTTTGATATCAATCAATATTCTGGTCTAAAACAAGTTTTTCTGTTTGCATATTCTCACGAAAATTGGCCGAAGAGCTTGGATTGATAGTCAAGCATCAACCGAGTGTACCATTGCAGCATTAGACGTATCAGCTGTACAAGACATTTTTTTAGTCCTCTGGTGTTATTCTTACCCATAAAGGCTTAACAAATAACAGGCAATTGGAGAGAAAGGAACGAGGCGAAGAGAAGTGTGTCCAACCAGGGTTAAACGTCTAATCTAGCTAAGTATTCTATTTGCAAACCTGAATATCGCTGTAAAGACCAGAATCTTTGAGTTATAACTAATTTCAATTGATGTTTTAATTGTTTTTTTTTACTCTAAAGTCTAACTTATTAATGTAATTTCTCAAACTCTAAAAGAAATTTGTTTATTCAAGTTGCTATTTAAATTGTTAATTTTTATTGTATTTATTTAAATAAAATTATTGTAAATTTGTTTTTAAGAACATCTTTTATTTCCGGCAAGAATCGAGATTCTGCAGTTCTCAACGTCTATCAAGTAATTTTTGTCAGTGTTTAAGCTTCTATTGGTAATACTTGACAGCTTCTTTGAGAATTGAGGAATTTCTGGCGGCCCATGAGAAATACATACCAACAAGTGAGTAGAATTCGCGATCAATCTATACTAGCCGGCAACTTAGTAAATTTCCAAAAGACATCAGGAACTTAAATCGTTACACTCTGAACAGTTGAACATTGCTACAATTGAACCAATCCCTTTGGTTCCCCAGCCAGGACACATGGCGTCTGTCAATGTACCGCCTTCCACTAATCTTTCCTTGGACTATCAGTTGTATAAGTGTATATTTCTGTCATTCTGTCCTCTCATTATATGACCCAGATATTGAAGCTTTCTCTTTTTTATGGTGTTAACCAGATTTCAAGGGCCTGCAGTTTGTCTATGTGGTTTTTCTTGAGGGTCCAAGCCTCAACTCCATACATAAGCGCGGAAAAAACGTAACAACGAAGCATCCTCATCCTAATCTCATCCTCATCTTTATAAATGTAGTTCTGGCTATCTCTATCCTTGTTCTTATCTTTCTTGTTTGATCACCCGTTTGCTCTACACAAGTTCCTAAATATTTATATGTCGGCACATTCTCTATCGAGGTGTTTGCCACCGTCAGGTTCACATGGTTCAGATTCTGTGGGAACTTTGTAACTACCATCAACTTAATTTTTAGTCCATATTCATTACATCGCTCATTTAATTTTTCCAAAAGGTGCTGCGTGTCTTCAAGATTGCTCGTTAACAAGACGGTGTTATCAGCATATCTCATATTATTAATCACCTCTCTATTTATAACTATTCCCACTGACTCGTCTTCTAAGGTTTCCCTAAAAATAGCTTCGCTATATAGGTTAAAGAGAAGCGGCGCGGCTATAAGATGCATTCTTGCACGACGAATCTTCATTTCTTCAGTTGGTTGGTTTCTACCATTGTAGTAGATGTGTTCCAAGTCATTCGCGGCATCCATGTAAATTTTTTTTGTGGATGATCTTCAAGAACAACTTTACAGTGTGGCCCTAAGTGCGATGGTTCGGTGATCTGAGCAATCTGTTGGATTTGGTTTCTTGGGTACGAGCACAAAGTGGATGTTAGCCATTGTTTAGGAAATTCTCCCTTATTATAAATGAGATTAGAAAGGATCAGCAGGATATCAATCACATCATCATTAAAGAGTTTGATAAGCTCTATGGGTATCTGATCAGGACCAGCAGCTTTTCCGGATTTCATAGTTTCCAGAGCATATACTATTTCTGCTCTTAATATTTTTAGGTGCATATTGCTTGATTCTAAAACCGGTTTTGGAGGTCTTTCATCATCGAAGAGTTCTGACAGGTATGCTTTCCACCTTTCAAGTTTGTCCTCCACGTCAGTTATTATACGTCCATTTGCATCCTTGATAATATTACTGGTCCTGTTGCATCCTTTTGAGCATGTGAAAGCTGTCAAATTTCATTTCTAATACTTCTATTTCCTCACATTGAGCTACTAAGTATTCGTTTTTTGCTTTCTTAATTTTTCTCTGTATTGTCTTACGTAGTGGTTTGTACTCATCTTTATTGTCTTTACTCTTTCTTCTCTCTTCCATAAGTTCTAGAATTTCTGATATTATCCAGGGCTTTTTCTTGGTTCTCTTTCTAGTTAGATATTTTGTAGCTATTGTTTCTAACCCTGTTTGAATTTGCTTCCTCTCTTCCTCCACACTGACTTCATTCGATGTGTTAATGTTCCTCATACATTTGTTAGTCTCTTTCTTAACTGTGTCATGGATTTCAGGATTCTTAAGGAGTTTTGGGTCTATGTAGTTGTTGAGACGTTTTGTAATAGTTTTCATCTTTATATTAAGGTTAGCTATAACTGGGTTGTGTCAGCCCCTGGGTATGTTTTTGTGTAGTCGGAGTTAATGTCAGCCCCT
Source organism: Pissodes strobi (assembly GCA_016904865.1). NCBI lineage: Eukaryota > Metazoa > Arthropoda > Insecta > Coleoptera > Curculionidae > Pissodes > Pissodes strobi. The sequence continues at coordinate 6,939 of JAEQML010078903.1, read as the reverse complement.
GGGTATGTTTTCGCACCTTTGACTGCGTTCTTGTAGCGGTTGTTAATGAGGATGTAGTGTATTTGGTTTCTAACTGTATTTCCTGGATTATCCGCAGGGGATTTCCAGGTATACAATCTACGATTTGATAGTTTAAAGAAGGTATTTGTTATCATGAGATCTCTAACTTGACAGAACTCTATCAGTCGATCCCCCCTATTATTCCTTTCTCCCAGGCAAAAACTCCGCGTTTCGCAATGGTTGAATGTTGAGTAAGGCAAAAAAATATTCTTTCATAACACAATGATTAAACAAATGGCTTTTATGTTTGCGAGTAGTAGTATACTAGGGAGGGTGCCATAACAGGTTTTCGGTGAATGAGGTTCATGAGAAGAAAAATTTGTTATTTTAGTCTTTAGGTGGCTTTGTGACAAATTTTAGATCTGACAATTCAAATTACAGACATTAATCAGGTAGAATGTCATGCATCTCTTGTCAATTGGTCCTGGAAATGTACATGGCACATGCATAACTCCATTCGCAGCATCAACAAGGGATAATATTTCCTTCTACTGAGTGGCTATAAGACGATTAAGCACAGGTGGGTCTCTGGTCAGCATTTTTAAGCATTTACCCATAACTGAATTTTGAGAGCTAATGAAGACAAAAACGAAATCGCTCTTGGTAAACTTGCTACAGAATGGAAGGCATTTCTCTAAAGTATCCTCAAGTAATAGCTTGCTTATTGATTGAGTATTCATGTTATATTTACCGATAGTATGTTTTTTGAATAAAGGTAGATAGTCCTTTATATTTGATCCAATTATTACAATTTTAATGCGCTGTTTTTATGAACCTTAGAAACATCGGAAGGCGGTGGAAGTATTGTAGCAGAATCTTTGTTCTGCATTTGAAGTAGCTCGAAGTTTAGAGCTTATATTTGCATCCCTGGTTCAGCATTTTCTAATTCCAGGCTTCTAATTGTTGCGATCATATTCCTGCATGAATCGGTCAATGCGTCTATATAGTAAGTGTCATCTCTAAGTCTTTGCATGCCCGTATCTTCTCGCTCCATTGGGCTTCTTCATTTTTAAGGGTCTTGACTTCAGCTTGTAAAGTCTAAATTCTTTGTCTCTGCTTATCAATATCTGATGTAAATTTATTCGCTGCTTCTTGTATGATGCTGTCAAAACTTACACTATTCTAAATTCTCATAAGTAAATGCTTGAATAAAAAGCGGTTTTGGTAGATATTATTTTTTTTTTTTCGGATTTCCAGCTCACTGACATAAAATAACAAGACGGCACGTTACGTAGAAAGATAGCAGAATAAACATTGAACACAATGAGTCTAAAAACTTAATTATTTTATGTTTTTTACACCTATAAACTGTGTAAAAGCAAGAGCTAGAACAGGACGACCTGTTTCAAATACGCCACTCCTGTTGTTTTATGAACAATATCTAATGGTTAACCAATTTAAACCAGAATAAGACCCGCTCATCGAATAGTCTTCAGCTGAAGCCGTCAAATAACCGAGAAGATGAGACCGATGAAAGAAATTATCACACACTTAGGTGATGTCCGATGAAGTCCTTCAACACTGGTAAAGGTACTAAATGTGAAAGAGCAAACGTATATAATATAATGAAACAGTTTTCAGCAAACTTTCACCCTTTAACTACAGCAACTAAGTGAGTGACAACCAGTAAGGTGAAGTAAGAATAATGCGAGTCCAGTGCTACAGTTTATCTTAATGGTCCCTTTGGCATCTCTGTTATTTTTTCTAAAATAATTTGATATTTTGCTACTTATAAAATCTAGCAAACACTTACCGCATTTCTGGCCAAGAACACTTCCTCGGGTACGAGCGAGTCCTCATTGCGCATTTTTTTATTAGACGGTTCATCGTCCATGGGGCCCTCGTTCGGATGTTTCATGGGCATAGGCATAGGTGGTGCGCCCATAGGCGGAGGAGGCATGGGAGCCACGAAGCTAGGCATAGGTGGATGAGTGGGCACTGAAAAGTAAATTGATATAATTAAGTTTTATTTAGATATGATATATTCAAATTTAGTGCCTTATGTGTGTCAAAAAGAATGGATTTTTCCTAATAACTTCCGATTGGTTGAAGATTTTTAAAATTTAATATTTTTAAACAATAATTGCAATTTGGATATGGATACTTACGCCCAAACAATTAATATGTACAATGAAAAGGTACGTATTTTTCGCTGACTAAGACTAGTTGCACAGGTTAACACTTACTCATTAAAGGAGGTCGCATTGGAGGCATCGGGGGAGCAGGCATCATCATTATGGGAGGCTGTGGGGCCATAATGGGCGGCTGAGGGGGCACCGGTATCGCCAAGGGTTGAGGAGGAACGGGCTGCGACAAGACCGGTGGCTTTGGAGGCTGGTACAAGAAACGAATCACTTGCGGTTCAATATATCAAGCATCGTGTAGAAGTAGTGCTACGTAAAGCTACCTACTACTACACAGTGCTTAAAAATACTAACAAAATTATAAAACATTGGAATTTGTATTAATTTCTTATAAAATAACTCACTGACATATGAGTTAAACGTGTTTTATTACTAACGTAATTTTGGTATAACCTCTAATTCCATATGTAATACTTACTTGTGGTGGAGGAGGCTGTGGTTTAATCATCGGAGCAGGAGGTGGTTTCAATTTGCTCGACCCTTGCACATTTTTAGGGCCGATTTTCTCCTTTTCTTCGTCAGGGAGCAAACCTTTTACCTAACAACAAACAAATCAATGCTCTTTGAAAATCAACCAGAGCAAGCACGTAAACAAAATTTTACAGTATTAATATGGAATTGTTATGGGGCAGAAAATGACCATCAGTTGAGTCTAATTATTTACCTATTTATTTAACAACATGGTCTAAGATAATAGTAGACAGTTAAAAAGTAACAACTGTCTTAATGTGGGTAACCTTATGTTAAAAATAGTACAATCAGAAAAAGTCATTATAGTTGTGCAATAAATATCCTTCACACCCTTTCAAAGAACAATCGAGCCCGTCTAGGGCGTCCTACTGGAAGAGATAATAATACGCAACTTAACAGGCTCTCGCATTCGATTTTTCTGTTCATCAGCATGAACAGTCAAAAAGAATCTTCAAAATAATAATCTAATGTGTATAGCTAACAACAGCCTTTTAACTTTTTTCTTAAAAATAGGTTGGGAACAAATCCACGAATATTTAATGGAAGATGGTTATATATTTTTATGACTTCATAATACAATGACTGTTTTGTTAGAACTAATTCAGGTTGTGGCAGATGAAGTCTCCCTAAGCTTCTACTTGGATATCGGGGGTTTCCTTCTAAAAACTTTTCTCCGTTTTTGTAGATGACGTATGCAGTCTCTAGTATATATAAGCATGACAGAGTGAGGATTTTTTCCTGAAGGAAGAGTGGGCGATATGACATTGGTGGCTTGGATTTACATATGGTAACGAATAGCTCTTTTCTGGATTATAAACAAAGTTTTGATTAAACATTCACTCGCATTTCTCCAAAATGGAATGTCATAGTGAAGATGTTACTCAAATAGTGCATGGTAAAGTGACTTGTCTATATTTGAGCCAAGCCCCTGAACACAAACCTTTACAGCAAAGCAAGCAGAGGAGAACTTATTGGTAAGCGGGGAGATGTGTGGATAAAACTTAAGTTGGTCACCAATGTCAATAAGTTTGAGTCACACCAACATTTTATACGACTAAGATCATCTAGTATAGATTATCGCAGTACAAGAGGGTCCTGATTATGCCACAAGATGGTGGTATCGTCTGCAAGAATAGTAAAACTCCCCATCAATCGGGAGGTACGCAAAATCGTTAATGTAAAGCAGAAATAAAACTGGACTCAAAACCGAACCCTGAGGGACTCCCCATTCTACTGAATGATTTGATCCACAACAGACGCGTTGTCGACGACCACTTAGAATATCATGACTGACACAGTCGAAAGCCTTTGAAAGATCATAAAGGCTATGGCTGACTGTCTTCCCTCATTGATATGGAGGTACAACTCTTGTATAAGATTATAAATAGCATCCATTGTACTCTTTCCCTCCTGAAAACCAAACTGAGTTCTGCTGAGAAAGTTATTGCATAAAGGATAACACACGTATCTTCACAAGTTTCTCTATTATTTTTGACAAAGTCGATGATAGAGAGATGAGTCTAAAATTAGAGGGATCATCCAGACTACCTTCTTTATGAATAGGGATAACTTTTGCTGCTTTAAGACATGGGGAAAAAATCCCTGTTTCCCACGAGTTATTAATTGAATGGACTAATGTTAATAATGCAACATCAGGCATATTTAAGAAAGGCAAATCTTCTCTTGAGCTATTTTTGTTTTTAATGGAAATTAATATCTTTTTAAGCTCCACAATGTCGGTTGGTGGGGTAAGTAGTGAAGGGAATCCGCTATTTAATGTATTTTTTGTTGAAGACTACTAGCAATCCCGCAATAAAATTGATTTATATTGTCAGGGGTTGTTTCAGGGATTGGTAATGGTCGATGATCAGTTACGGCGAATTTAATTCACAATGGTCCACCATTCCCTGGTCGCACTGCTTGACATCTCCATACGATTTGAATATATATTTTTTTAGACTCTCTAATCAGACGATGATATATGAAACGATATTTATTGAAATATTCATGACATATTGGGGAGCCTGTTAATTTTCTGATCCATGTAGTGAACGTAGATTTTTACATGATGTTTTTAGACCTTAAGTGAACCAAGTTGCTTTTCGGCGTTTTTTGCTTTAATTTTCGTAAGAGGAAATGCATTATTAAAGAGATGTAGCATATTTTCATGAGAGTTTGATAAAGGTTGAGGTGAGATGAGAACCGATTCCCAACCAAAAGAAGCACACAGTGTGTGAAACTTACTATGAAAACTCTGCCACACCTCAGTGCCTCTTTTTTATCACCTCCAAAATTAAGGAAGCCAAACAATACGGCTTCATGGTCAGATAAGGCAGAATTCACAACAGAACAACACACTTCATGATTATTGAAGTTTGAACAAATATAATCAATAGTTGTAGATGAGATTCTTGTGATGCGTGTTGGGGATTGTACATGCATTTGCAAATTATGAGATTGTAGTAAATTGCATAAGCGCATTGTAGAAGGGGAACTCCAGTTAATATAATTAATATTGAAATCTCCACTTAAAATCATGTTTGAAGAGCTTGATATTTGTGATAATAAGTTATCTAGAGTAGCCAAGAACAAATCATTGCTAGAAGATGGGGAATGATAAAAGCATATGACATACATGTTTCTGGTCTTTGAAAAAACCATGGAAAATTCAAAAACAAACTCTACAAGGAGGTCATTAAATTTAGTCACTGCCTGAAAAAAGTTCCCCCTCAAGAAAGGCTAATTCAAGAGTATCATACACCCGCCATGGACAGATTGTGTTCTACAATATTTTGATACAGTTACATAACCAGGTAACTGAATCACTTCATCCTGGGTTGTGTAAAATTTATTTCGCCCATTGTTCGGGTTCATGAGAAAAGCGTGAAAACCTGAAGTTTACGGAGCTATATTTACTGTATTCACTAGATTTAATCTCCATGTACTATAAACAATTTTTTGTTCTAACAATAACAATAAACAAAGTTGTTATTCTTATCTTGTACCTGTTTCTGACTGAGATTCTGTACAGGACCGGACTATTTATCTTTCTCTGATCGGTAATTCAGCCTCACTTACTAACCCTTGCAATAAATATCACAACCAAATTTAAAAATCCACTTAAGTGCTGTGCTAATAAATTGCATGGGTATTAGTGCTGCGTCGCATGTCTTGGTCTTTTTCATCCGAGTTGTTTGGAGAGGGACCATAGGACACATCTTAAAATTAGCAACAAAAGAATGTACTGCTCCAGCAGCTGCAGACTTACGGTTACAAGAAGCCTTAAACGAACTTGAACGCTTGCAACAAATAAACCATGAAATTAATGGAAGAATCAGTATAAGTAAAAAATATTTTGAAATCGCTTTGGCTGAGAAAGATGACAAAATAAATAAGCGCGGTGCTTTTAGAGTATAAATGGAACGAGCGAATACTCTGCAAAGGCACATAGATGAGCACCGGGTTCTTGGCTCTAATGATAAAATGGACAAGCAATCACAAACATGCACTAATAACCCCCCAAACAATGATAAATTAGTTGAGTTAAATCGAGAGCTCAACGAAAAATTAGAGGAACTTGAAAAGATACGTGGAAACCTGATGACAAGCCTGGAGACATTAAATTCAGAGAACGAGTATTATGCCCAAGAAATAACCAACTTAAAAAAAATTATTTCCGATTTCGCCTCAGAAAGTACTATTCCCAAAGGTGGTGAAAGTATCAAGCAAATCAATAATCAAAAAGTTAATATCAAAGACAAAACTAAAGCTACTCATAAAATATTGTTCCTGGGTAATGAGAGGGGAAATACTTGTACCACTGCGCTACATTATCTTCTTGGGTGCTCACAGGATCCAATCTATTCTGTTACGGGATTTTTGTCTCCGGACGCTCCATTGGAGGAAATTGCTGAAAGGATGTTTAGTAAGACTATAAACTTTTCACATCAGGACAATGTTGTGGTCTGTCTGGACATTTCTTATATTAATGTAAATGCATGGGTTTGGCGTAAACTATTCTCAGTAGGTAAATATTCTAATCTAATATTGTGTTTTAAATATAGGTATAGGAATGATTATCTTTATGGTAAAGTATATAGATTGTTTAATGATTATATGCATAAAAATCAGAATGTCTCAATTCGAACGTTAGATAATAATAAAAAAGGTAATAAGTGCAGGCACAATGGGTATACCCTCGCCAAACTACTGCTGAGTTACATAAATAAAGAGAGGTGTCAAAACTAAGCTTGAAATGTTAAAC
>JAEQML010078902.1:0-12224 GCA_016904865.1 Pissodes strobi | reverse complement strand
ACTTGACCAGCAGAGGCGGCAGTAGTCTTGCGTGATTTTTGCAGTTGCGTTCGTTGCAACTTTTTACTAACATAATCCTTGCAACTCGAACCTTTTCGGAGATAGTGATAGGGTACGCATTTAAAATAGACACCCTATATATTAACTTTCTTGTTTCTTAAAGATCAGCTGATATTCTTGTCCATTCTCTGTCGACTAACAACCTGTTACGATAGTCTTTATGTTTCATATTCCAAAGAACACGGCGGTTTTGTATTAGACGTATCACCAATTCCGTAAAAGTACTACCCATGTCGTCTAAAAAATTGGAATTACTCAAGGAAAATAGTAATCCCTCGGTGTCATGACCGGCGAAATCAAACAGGTCAAACTGTTTGATTTCGCCGAAATAATATACGTGTAGGGGTCTGGTGCTCCTCGAGAGACGGGTGGCGATTTTACTAAATATACTTCACGCTAGCACAAGACACGTCCACCGTAATACGCCAGCTTTAAAAATCTCCGATATACTCGGCGTCAGCACATCGCGCTAAATATACGCTCCATCACAGGGCTTAGTGTCATCTGGGCTAGCAGTCTCACATGCATTTGTATAAGTATTTTTGAGAAAAGCAGATATGTAGAAGTTTGGCTCAAGTGGTAAGGCTTATATTGAGAATGCGAGGCAATGGTTTCGACGCTCGGACCCTGCAATCTTTTTTTGTAATTATGATTTTCTTTGGTTAGTTAGTTTTTTGACATGCCTTGGGTTAGCTTGGGTAAGTTCTCGTTGGTTGCGCAAGCGAAGCGAGCGGAGGGCATTGCATGAAGTGAAAATGTATTTTTTTTGCATTTCGAAAACAGGTGAAAAGACCATATATCAAAGTTTACAGAATAAAATATATATTTCTATAGACTTTGCTTATATTATGGCGGCTCTGCTGGAGGGCAGTATATTTAGTACGATGTGCTGACGCCGAGTATATCGGAGATTTTTGAAGCTGACGTATTACGGTGGGCGTGTCTTGTGCTAGCGTGAAGTATATTTAGTAAAATCGAAGCCGGGTGTGCCGCTGTTGTCGCGAGAAGCCGTCTACGTATGACACGTGTATTTCTTGCATAATATGTTTGATTCTGCCGCTCGTGCCGGCCGAGCCGGAAGCTTCGCGAAGCGCCGTCCACGCAAGTCATCGCGTAACTCCTAAAAAGTATACCCCACTAGATATTCTTCAAGAAATGGTATCAATTAAATTTAATTTCAACTAAAAAAAAACGAATGTGGCGATGCCAGAATATCATAAATAGGTTAAGAGTTAAGATTTTATAGGCTTGTCATCTTTTTCCCTCAGTTATTTGATATCATCACTTATAAGAGTCCAGTATTTTGTTAAATAATCTTCTGAACAAACTGCTAGAAATAATCAATTAAACGGTTTTGTAAATAAGTCCAGAGCTCGAGCAAGAGAGTGGGATATAACTATTTTCAAAAATAAAAGACCTAAGATAACAAAGCGCATGTTCGATGAACTATTATTATAAGAGAATTTATGATTCGGTATTGTACTTCAGAGCGGTCTAGATATATTGATTTCTCAAACTAAAAAATCTACTGTGATCTGAGTAATTTTTATTTATTCATAATTGTACCAGCTGTATAAACAGATTTCCCTTTCAAACGAAGTAATAAAAAAGGAAGTAGCACAATTGGTTAGTTTGGGTGAATATATTTATTATTGATAATTGCATGTTATCATATTTGCCTTTTCCGGTTACAACCGCGAGAGTTAAAAGAAACTTGTCCAAATTAAAACTTATTAAAAATTATCTCACACTTCTATGGGACAAGAATGCGTATTGGACTTATCAATGATGTCCATAGAAAAAGAAAAACTTCAGAAACTAAAATCGTCAGGTATGGATGATATAATAAATACATTCGCCGAAAAAAAAAAGACAAGAAGGGTACGTATTTATAATTTAACCCCTAACCACTAGAATATATTTTGAAAGTAGTGTGCTAACATATGTAGTTTTCAAATATATTTTGTTAATGCGAGTGTTTTTCTTTGTTTTCCGAAAAAGGCCTCCCCAAGAAATGTTGACATAGGGCCATAAGTCTAGATACTACAGCATGGCGTGGTCGTTTAGGATAAATAAAACGCATTACGAATTGATAGTAGCAAATTGGAGAATAGAAAAGATCAGAATCTCATAAAAGTGAAGACATCTAGATTTCTAAGTACGCAGAAAATTAATTCTTTAACTTATTATTCACTAAAAAAAGCATAATTTCAAATCAATAACCAGATTTTCCTTTTCTTGTGCGACGTAGACACCATTTGAAGGACACTCGCAATAATGTAACATTATTGAAATTGTAGGTTGTAGTAGGTTATAGGCAGAATTGGCGTTATCGTGAGGGTAGAAAGGTCACTAATCATATTAATCAAATTAAAAAACACTGACTAGTGAAATCTTGTTTAATTATTTACTAATATACCGAGGGAGAAAAAAATAGTTTATAATAAAATTATAGATTAAAAACTTAAAAACTCTCATCATCGCTTATAAAATCTGAAAGTACTCGTCTTCTGAGTCATCCCCGAATCTGGTAATTATCTGTCACGGGCCGATTTGGCTATTATATTTCGAAGCGTAAATAACCTTAGAACTTGTCGCCGTTCCTTATGGTTTCGAGCGCATTTATATTTATTAGCTCAAAACCCTCGTAGATTTTGTCCGGCTTTCGTAGCGCATACTGTTTTTGGATTGGTTGTCGAGTTTGGCATCGCGCGCAGTTACTTAATTGCATTGGAATAAATTAGGAAATTTTATTAGATGGAGTGGTTTAATGACAATGCCCTTTTGGCTAATCTGAGTAGTTTTTTTTTGGTAGATGCCGATACATCGAAATCCCAGGTTTCCGTTGTCTAAATCCCTTGAATGAATTATTGAGAGTAACATGTGACTGATGAAGCCATGCATTCATTGGTGGAGCGAGATTTTCAAAGTGGGGATTCTCTGATCCTTGAGCACATCTTATACATACATAAGCTGTGCCTTGAGTTTCGATTTACTGGCGTCACTCTACGTCGACCTTTCTGTGAGTCAGCAGCTTTTTGGGTACCGGTTGGAATCAATTTTTGATTTTACCTTTTATGGAATTCTCCAACCGGGCCATTTTTAATAGTTTCAGTCCATATCTGTGCCTTATCTTTTATTAAGTGTTGAATATGTTGTTGTTTCACAGGGTCCTACCGTCGGGTCTATTCCTACCATAGGCGTCGGGTCTACTCCTATCCGCAGGTCTACTTCTACGGTCGGGTTCATCGACGATATTGCTATCGTCGAGCATCGCTAACGACAGCGTTTTCCTTGGCTACGCCTGTCTTAACTATCCTACCTATAGAGTCTTGCTGTCTTTCGCCTGTTAAGGAAGTCTCTTCACTTTGAATATTGGGCAAATTTTGTCTAGCCTAAGACGCCTGATTTTATTTATTCGAAATCTAAAATTCAGTTAAATTCGTTTGATCTAGAACCAATCCGATATTGGATTAAATTTTGAACTTTTGATTGACTGACTCAATAATGTTGTAAGTCGAACTATTTTTTTTTATTATTATTCTCAATTTTTCACGATTTCTGGCCTACGTTAGATACCTGTAGATCAGATAACTACTATTGTTGTTAAGGCCTAGTAGACTTTGCGTTATTCTTAATTTTTATTATTGCCTTTGATATATGTTTTCCCAAACAAACTGTTCATTATCTCTGTCCTACCGGTAACTTGACCGGGGAGTACATACCTTAAATTCGATAATTGATTGGTTGCTACAATAACGCCAAGTCGAACTAGTTATTTTTCATTTTTGCGGCTGTTACCAACGTATCATAACTGATACCCAGATAAACATAGTTAGTTAGTAATACGGCCCTGTAACAAATCATGATTTGACATCCGTTAATTAGCCATTGATTAAGTGATTATTCGAGTTACTGGAATTTTCCTATAACGAGTAGATATTTGCAGTATCGCTGGCCTTCGTTCATATTTTATTGACGTTTTTTTTTTATTAATGCTTAACGTGTTCATCATAAATTACAATTGAATATTTCGGCGTTTGTTTAGATTAAGCGTGTGATTTATTTCATCAAGTAACCGAGTAAAGCCTCCTATTTCTCATTGAAATACAGTTGTTACCATAAATTAATCTGCTCGAATTACTCATATCTTTCTCTTGATCAGCCATGATATATTTCATTTAACAGTAATAAACCGATTCTTTGTCTATTTACCTGTTTTATTTAATTAGCTTTTAATTAATATTCCAAAGGAGAAGGTCGCTAAACGCGGTAGGTATCTGATTTTTTTTATTACTTGCGCTCAATAATTTAAACGTTCTTAATTTACTGTTGATTAATATTTGAGTATTTGTTTATCACTGACTTTAGTTATTGTTGATTAATATTTAAATATTTGTTTATCACTGACTTTAGTTTTTTTTCGGTTAATATTACCGACTTTGATACTTGATTAATTTGAAGGTTTTGCGCCCATTAGAAGGACAGAAAAAACGTAATATATCATCGATGCTACTTCGACATCTAGTGCTCGTACTCGATCCTACTGATCCCTTATTAATTTTTTGTATGTTCTACCAATTTCGTCCAATACTTCTACGCAATAATATGATACAGCGCATTCTGCATCTTCTTGATTTTGCCGGTTATTGTTTATACTCATTGTCAGGTGGTTAAATAAAAATGTAGTTAAAGTAAAGATAATTGTGCGATTTGTTGTACTTCCAATACTGCTTATACTAACTACTGCGTCGCCATTTATTTCATACAAAATGTATTGTACCTCATGATGAACCGCAAATAAATTGTGCCGAAGCCAGATAGCGGGCAGAGCCTACATCAGCCTCACAATCTGCAAGAGAGAAAAAGAGTCCTGAAAGGACTAGATCGTATAGCACTAGCTGGTACGTTAGATATAAAATAGAACACATTTCATTGGGTACGATCTCGTCGATACACCATGCTACTAAAAAATGGGGTGAAGGTGAAAATTTCGACCGAGGAGAAAATAGATAGAGTCATTTCATGGGTAGACGCTTAGCTTGACATAACACTAGATAAATTAAAACAAAAAATCGGGCAGAATTTGCATAAAGGTATAGTAGAAGGTTGTTTCCACTGAAACAGATTGGTACATCATGAACCAATCACAATAAATTCAGTGAAAAGAAACATATAAGAGATGAAAACATACAAATAATATACCGCCACATGCTGTCCGCAAATTAAAGGTCTCACTTTTGTCGGTTTAAGAGCTGTTCAGAACATGTCACCAGCAACATGTCGAAATGTACACTTAATGGAGCAATTTCAGTAATAGGTGTTGTGGAAAGCAGCAAATGGTTGGGAGGCAAGTCTTTGGAACGTTGGAATAACATGGGCAACCAACGTGCCGACGTGGTAATGGCCATTAGTGGTATGTAACAATACACCTTGCCACTCTAAATGGCGTAATGTTTGACGGCATTGAAGCAACGCTTTTGCGTTTAGCACTGCATTCGCATATGCTTAATCCGAATGCGGCCATATGGTCGAAAATAAAGTGTTACATAAAGACTAATCTCGGTACGCTCCTGGAGTTCGGCAACAAAAACTTGTCTACTTAAAGTGAATTGTAGAGCAGACGAATCGCCGCGCCATTGTGAAAAATTATGCCAGTAGGCCGCTTATTAATATTTTTATAATGTAAATTAATAAATTTTTAACTGTTTTGTAAATGTGTTAACAAATTACCTAAAAAAAATAAAGCATATTATTTAGTTTATATATTGTATAAACACTTTTTTTTTACTACTAACATGATAAATCACCATTATTTACTCCATTCCTCAAATGAGAAGTAACATTTCTCACCCTAGGTAAATAATAATATAAAAAAAAACCTAGGTCAATAATGAAACGGAAAATGTCATTTAAGTTTCAACTTGTTAGTTTGACAACTAGTTGTCATTTCGGATTATTTGAAAAATGAGTAGGAAATGATTAATTTCAAAATCTAATCAATTCAAATAATGATAAGGATTGTATCACTGCTATTAGCAAAAAAATTATATACAGTATGACTCACTTTTCATGACTCCCCATAGTATTCTTATTAATAATGCGATTTGGCAAAATTTAGATGGAAAGAAGGTACTTTGTATGTATGGAGCTGTCAGGAGATTACTAAATTCTTGCTGTCAGTTAGACAACTGAACTTCCAGGCTACCTGATATTTCGAACTATTTGAAAAATAAGTAGAAAATGACTAATATAAAAATCTAATCGAATCAAATATGGTAATATATCAGTGTGAGTAGTAAAAAAATTCTATATATACCTCGGTTGAGAAGGCCGTTATTAACCTCACACATTATATCCTTCGGCGCTACGCGCCTCAGGATATAAAAGTGCTCGGTAAATAATGGCTTACTTCTCAACCTAGGTATATAATATCCTAGTATTGGTTTGTATGTAGAGAAAATTTAATTGATTATTTCACAGTTGGAATAGGTGTAGTCCTGAATAAAATCTGACGAAAAGAATGTCAGACTGGTAAGCCCAATCCCAATAAAACTTTCTTAGATTCGTCATGTCACTCTAGCAAGATATCTGTTTTGCAAAAAAAGTATTACTGGCTGTTTGCTTGGTGTGTGTGCTATTCTAAGGACAATTTTAAGTCATTTCGGAGACCTTTCGTTCCGTACAGTTTTTTGGACTTATCAAGCCATAACCTAATTTATATGCTACCAAGTTACACTTCTATGAAGGAGGCATGTCCGTATCCACTAGAAGCAAAAATAATTCAAGTTTATCAGAAGGGGCCACATTATCAAGCAATTAATTAACAGCCTCAACTCATTGCCTTCAAAATTGCTGGAGTTATAAAAATTATTGCAGCTGTTAAAGGGTATATCTTAGAAAGATCATAATAAATTGTCAATAACTCTTAATAGTAAAATGTATACATTATTGAAATGTGCGATTCTATTAAATGTTTTGTTCTGTATAATTTTTAGGTACCTAATATATTGTAATACCTAAATTTTACAAACGTGAGCGTACTCGTCTGGTTAAAGTTTTATTTTTATAAATTTGAATTATTTTTATTTTTATTAAATTTATTAACGCTGCTGTGGTTTCACGTTCAAGGCAAATTTATCGGAACGTAATATATGACTCCACAGAACACGTACAGAACAGCTATACTACCAACAGTGAGATAGACAAACACGGAAAATTAATGAAAAATAAAGTCAAGGAAGCTTAATAATTTTTGGTTTTGATACTATCATTGATTCAAGAGGACGCGAGTATCCTATTGCTCTTTTCTCACTCCACAAAACTGAAGCAAGTTATCACTAAAAAATAAACCATATAACATGAGGGATTCGGCTAAAAGAAAATTTGTATTCTTGGCAGTAGCTTTATCCAACTTCCTGGAATCACCATATAGAAAAGCGTTGTCTCCTTTTTCTCTTATATTCCATATGGCTAGGAACCTTTATACACTTGCCAACATGCGTAGCAAGGCAATTGATAATTTGCAAGCTCTTCATTAGTGAGGCAATAAACTTAAATAAAACAATATTTATTTTAGAGATGTTTAAGGAAATATGATTGATATCGCACCTCACCCCAATTTTCTGTTTAACCCTCAATGACGATTAATTCAGTCTAACGCGACAAAATAAGAGTGCCATCCGCAAACGCCACAAAGTGGCGTGCTGCTTTCGCGACTATTCATGATTAAAAGCAAATTTACATTTAATATGCCAGATATAACTTAATCCATTACAACACATGACGTAGATATTCAAATATCCAGGGTTTAAAGCAAATAATGTTCATTCATTGACTTTTAGCCGCCATCAATAACTGGTACCTGTACAGCGTGGTCATATTATTTGGTTGTTTACATTTTTGCTCCTAACAAATTTGATTTGTTTTAAGTAAATATATCATAAGAAAAGAATTTTTCAAATTCTCCCAGCAAAATAAAGTATAAAATAACTACAAATAATTTTCACCTCATAAACTGTCCAAATTCGTGTTATTTGAGTGAAAAGAAAACATCGCATGCATGCAGTGTATTTCATAACCTTAAAACATGACAAACAAAAACAAATGCTACAAATGCAGTTTAATCCGTATTTTAAAGGAAGATAAATCTAGCAGTTCCCCTTTTGGGTACCCATGTGATGTGTGTAGAAGAATTATTTGTCAATAATGTAACAAAACACAGGCCCAAGACATCCGAGTCATTCCAAGTCAAAGCCGCACCTTGGTGCTTATGTGTCCCGAATGCTTGACAGATTTTAAGTCATTCCCAAAAGTTCTTCAGCAGATGGATGCTTTGAATACGGAAGTAGCTTCACTCCAAAATAGAATCGCACAATTTGAAGTGAGATTTAATGAAAAGTCAAATCAGAAGGATTGTGACATACAAATATTGAAGACAAGATTTGGAAGCTAGGCACCAAGATAAGTAAAAAACAACCGGGTAATGATGCTGTTTCTAGCCAAGAAGTTGTTCTATAACAACTATAAAAGCAATCTGCTGTTATAAGTGCAAAAATGGACTCAATAACAAATGCTATAAAATTACAATCTACGCAGATAACTAGATATGGCAATATCAACGATGGAGTACGAAAGACCACCCTAAGCACACAGGAACAAACCACCAAAGGCAGATGTAACACTCCAAAACAAAGTAGTCTTCAACATTTTCCTTTGCCAAACCAAATACATACCGACAATCATAAACAACATTCAGATGCTAATCCAAAAACTGTACAAGGACACATACAACAAGAGATGGAAAACAAGCAAGAGAAATTATGACTAATGTCATTACTTAACTAACGACAATATCACATCTGGTTTGAGATATGCCAGCGCCCAAACCGGTAAAAAGAATGTCCTACCAACAACACCCAAACCAACAATGAACACAATTTTTGGAGCCAGCACAGAGGAGCTTAAAATACGTGCTGTGGAGAGTCGCAGACATATCTTTGTCTCCAGACTTAACCCAAATACAACTAGGGAACAATTGAAACAACACCCTCGTAGCAAACATGTTAGTGTTTTGGACCTTGAAAAGATAAACACCAGATCTTCAGACACTGATGCTTTCAGACTGCAAGTACCTTTCTCCGCAATGAAAAAAGTGTTTGACCCTATGAATTGTATGTATACGATACTAAGACTTTATAGACAAACAAGCTCAAGAGGACCAAATTTCATGAATCAAGCCCCAATGATGGAGTCCAGAAATATGTAAATTTTCAAGACCACAAGGATAGAGCTGCTACTAATAAGGATGCCTATTTGGATTTATTCTATGTAAATATAGCTCATTAAATAAAACCTTCAACTCTCCGGACCACACATTCAATGTTCAAAATAATATTCACATTTCGACGTATTGCAAATTGCGGTCGTTTTTGAAATTACAATCTAGTGGATACAAATCAAAAGAGGCAAACATTTTATGTGCAGAAAAAATTACAAAGTTGGCAAGTTAGAGAGACAAATTTAAAATTATACGTATTTTCAGCAGCAGCTATAAATAAATAATCTGTTTAAATAATGACTGTCCCATAAGTCGATGGTGTAGTAAGTACAATGCCTGCATCGCAGTCTCTAAGTCGAAGGTTCAAGTTCTAGTTAATCCCAAACTTTATTGATAATTTCAATATTTAATAATAACTTTTGGGTAAACTTAGGCATAACCGAAATCAGCCATACAAATATTTTGTATCTATTCTGTCCTATAGAAAGAAGCCTCTCTAAACAGAGAAATACGAAATTTCTTGCGGATATGGGTTATTTCCATTTTTTGTGGATATTTGGAAGGAGACTACCCAAACATTAACACTCTAACTAACGTAAAATAACCCAAGGCAACCGGAACTAACTTAAATAGGTTATATTTCTTTAATTCCGCTTTTTACAGTTAACTTATAATTTAAACAATGCATTTCCATAGCAAAAACTCATTACCTTATTCAGAAAGAGTTTTAGGAAGTAAGAACAAATATTTCTTTAACATACCTAACTGATTTCCTTTGGGAAAATTGCCTAATATCATTATACAAATTTTTAAATTGTCTCAAAAACAAGGCATTTCCGCAAAAAAAACAAATGGATTTGCAATAATCTGTTCAATGATTGATTCCCATCAGTCAAAAGCTGAGCCTAATTTTCAATATTATATTTTAGGTAGTATGAATTTATGGAATTTCTGCCTGCAAGACCTCAAAAACTTAAAATTAAATAATATGAGACACCTGAGAAATACGTTTCAAGTTAAATTAATCGACACTAAAGCAAAAACGGATCTTTACGTGGTTTCTAAAAATATTTGCTACTTAGGCCACCAAATAATAGAGCAATTTTTTTGTGGATTATCAAAAAGGAAAATGTTATCAATAAGTAGTTGGCATCACCAAAATTGAAAACCAGCCGAAAATATTTACTGAATTTTTAAAATTATCTATTCCAGAATTATATACAAGACACTGCCTCCGTCGTTCAGGGGCCACTTATTGTTGCCGATGCAGGTGCCAGTAATGGAAACCTACATCGAACATCCCTTAAGCAAAAAAAAAGTTGGCAACACCATTACACAATCGAATCAAAACAAGAAACAGAGAATGTTCCTCCACGTCAAATCAAAATAGTCCTTCCAATCACCTGGCATCTTGTTACTTACACAGCATATGTTTTGATGTTTATGCTATACTGCACAATAATATTAACTGGCTAGGGGCCGCTATATAGAGCTGGCTGTACCTATTTATTTTCTGTATTATATACACAGTAAATATCTTTTGCATTTGAAAAATGCTTGTTGTGTAAAATTAAACAAACATAACCTTAAAAAAATATTTTTTGTAGCAATTTTTCTAGCAAACATTGTTCAGTTGTTTATATATTAAATATGAGAAAAAATTCTGTAGGATATGATTTACAGATCTAAAGTGGATTGTGCTAATTCTGTGGACAACTGCAAATAACCCAACTCTAGAACACTCAGCCCAATCTTAATAAAAGTGGTTTAAATATATTTCTAAAAATATTAAATAAAATACTTACTAACTATCCTCTTTTTAAACATAACATAATTATTCATTGTTTCTGCAGCAATTTTTGCTACTTCTGGGTTCTGAAATTCTACATATCCAAATCCTTTACTGTTCCCACTTTTTCTTGATCTACACAGCTTGGCATTTGTAACTCTACCAAACTGTTTGAAGTAGTTTTTCATCTCATTTTCATAAAATCCATGAGGAATATGCCCAATATAGATTAAACCTCGCGATTGCTCAGCTGTTTGCTTCATTTCCTTATGGCTAGGTTTGATTGTAATTGAACCCTCCTATAATAACAACGCAAATATGAATTATTATATGAAACAGATTTTAAGCAAACAATAGTATATTATTTTATATGGAGGAAAAGTGATACTTTTCATGGCGCGCTCGTGTTTAACAGCCGAACAGAGTGAGGCTGGGAAGAGAGAGCAAGCCATGAAAAGTAACTTTTCCTCCAAATAAAATATGCTGTTTTTTCTTCAAATGTCGACAAATTAATGCAAAAACATCTTTTTTTAATAGTAATAATATCTAATTATTATTAAAGATAAATGGGTTCGCAAGGCGGCTTAGACCACGGTCGTAGGTGGCCTTGCTTAGACCGATGTCGGTGAATATAATGTAACATAAAGCTGTCAGTGGACACTGTCAACAATAATTATTTTTTAAGATTGCGTGTCCGATTGCGTTTTAATTCCGTATTGATAAGCAGTTATTGAGTAAGTTCGATTAAATAATAAGCAATTTGTTTCTAAATTAGTGATTTTTAGAAATGCAGTCACAAATTGAGTGATAAATACAAATTGTAGTTTAATAAATCTTGAGTTGTTGATGCTTATTTTGTTGTCTGTTTGTATTGTATCTATGTTGCTATGACAACACTTTTACCTCCGCCGGCGGAAAAGTGAAAAGTAAAGCTCCGGCGGAGGAAAAACGAAACTTCACGGCCGCCTACACAGTCGAGTAATGACGGATTTACTGCCGTTTGAAGAAAAAAATATTTATTACACACATCGAAATGTTGCACGATGGTATTACTATTTTTTATATATTTAATATATTAAAACTCACCTCAAGACC
>JAEQML010078901.1:0-12224 GCA_016904865.1 Pissodes strobi | reverse complement strand
CTCTGTAATTCACTGGGGTGTGTGGTGCTAGCTCTGTAAGTTTGGTGCTAGGTAGTGCTAGGTGGGTGCAATAGGGTGCTAAAAATCGAAAGCTATTGGACAACCGGGGGGGGCCACTGTAACGGACCCCTAAAATATCACAGTAGTGTATAAAATCATCACGTAATCAGTAAATAGAAATGATCAACAATAAAATAAAACTAAGTTGCACTATATACACAAAACATATTTAGATCATAAAATACATAGACAGGTCAATTATTATAGTCAATGTCAGATTAGGTCATCGCTATAAAATTCTTCAATTGAATAATAGGCCTTTGCAATTAAAAACCGGCGTACCTCCCTTTTAAATTTTCTATGATTATTATTCTGTCTTAGGTTGACAGGAAGAGAATTAAAGAGCTTTCTTCCATTATAAAAGAGTGAGTTTTTAGTTAAAGCAGTTGTAGGAATAGGAAGAGAGACCGTATAAGAGTTTCTTAAAGAATAAACCGATGATCGACTTTCCACCTTTTTCTCAATCAAGCACACAGTCTCCAAAATAAGTAGGCAGGCCAAGGTCAGAATTTTATGTTTTAGAAAAAGTGGCCTACAAGATTCACGAGACTTAGCACCACACATAAATCTAACAGCTCTCTTCTGCATCCGAAAAACAGATTGAAACAAATAATCCGAGGATGTACCCCAGAATGAAATGCCATACCTCAAATGTGACTCAATTAAAGATAAGTAGATACTTCGAGCCATGGAAAGCCGTAGTTCCCTGGCTACAGTTCTTACTGCAAAGCAACCCCTGGAGAGCTTTTTATTAAGGTTCAATATATGATTTTCGAATTTAAGCTTTGAATCAATAAAAATACCCAAAAATTTATTTTCTTGTAAAGAGTGGAGGACTCTGTTGTCTATTAAAACGTTGTCAATTTGACACTTAAAACTAACAATACTTGTTTTGGAAACATTCAATGAAAGATAGTTGGCATCACACCATTCCTTAATTGTAATCAAATCAACTCTTATATTTTCCTCCAAAACACTTATATTCTTGTTGTGCCAAAGTATTGTCGTGTCGTCCGCAAAAACAGTAAAACGTCCGGTAACGTGCAACCTTGGAAGATCGTTCACGTATATTAGGAACAATAATGGTCCCAAAACTGAACCCTGTGGTACGCCTGTAGTCACCATCAAAGGTGCGGATTTTTTATTATTAATGGAAACAGTCTGATACCGATCTGACACTTTAGTGATTTGCCTCTGAAGCCATAGATTTCGAGTTTACCCAGCAGTATTTCATGATCCACGCAGTCAAAGGCCTTTGATAGATCACAGAACACCGCCGCGGCGCCCTCTCCATCATTGAGTCTCAGATATAGATCCTCTAGGAACGAAAAAATTGCATCGTTAGTGCTCTTGCCAGACATGAACCCAAACTGCAGACTACTAAATAAATTATGTCTCTCCAAAAAGTTAACAACACGCTTTTTCACAATTCTTTCGACAACCTTGGCTAATGTTGGTAGTAATGAAATTGGCCTAAAATTCGACATGTCGGTATCGTCTCCACCTTTGTGAAGAGGAATTACTACAGCCTGCTTAAGACAAGCTGGAAAGCTTCCCAACAAAAAAGATTCATTAATAGCTTCAGCCAAAGCATTTAGCACATGATCAGGAAGTCTGATGAGAATATTGAGGGATATATCATCATAACCAGATGCCTGTTTGTTCGTTATCGCCTTAAAAACTTCCCTGATTTCATGGACATCTGTTGGGATAAAATAAAACGTTTCTGGTACAGATATATTGTTCAAATAACCAAGGGCGTCGTTTTGAGGAGTAATACTTTCTGTTAGGGAAGCAGCTACCGAGCAGTAAAAAGAATTCAAATTATCTGGCTCAATATTCACGTCTTTAAAATTGTGGCTTTTGCCTCTAAGATCATCTATAATTCTCCAGCTTTCTTTTTGTTTGTTGTTAGCGTTTGAAATACGATCTGCAAAGTACTTCTCTTTAGCAATTTTTATGGTTTTTCTATAAATAGTACGATACCTATTAAAATAAGAAATAAAAAATGGATTATTTAGATAATATTTTCTTAAAGTGTGTAAACAACGCATATTTTTAGAGGCCACTCTCAAGCCCTTAGTAAACCATTTACGGTCCCTCTTCCTAAAATTTACATTTACCAAAGGAAAAGCACTTTCAAAAATTTCCACAACAACTTTATGAAACTGTTCCAAAGGATGTGCCATTGAGCAGAAAATACCATTCCAATCTACATCATTGCAAAGTTGCAAAAACCTATTATAATTAGACCCAGTATAAAGTCTACCACGTCTGCTAGTTAATTTGGGTGTATAGGTGTCAATATTAACATTACATAAAACAGCTTCATGGTCGGATAAACCCGCATTTATAACCTCACAGTTTACACTATTATAGTCCAGACTCGAGCAAAAATAA
Source organism: Pissodes strobi (assembly GCA_016904865.1). NCBI lineage: Eukaryota > Metazoa > Arthropoda > Insecta > Coleoptera > Curculionidae > Pissodes > Pissodes strobi. The sequence continues at coordinate 9,764 of JAEQML010078901.1, read as the reverse complement.
TCAATTGCAGTTGACGAATACTCGGATATTCGTGTAGGTGCATCTACATGCACAGAAAGACCAAATGAGTCGAACAAATTTAATAGCATATTAAGATTTTTTTCAGATTTATTTAAAAAATCAATATTAAAGTCACCGGCTAATATGACAAAAGTATGCAAAGGCAATCCTGATAAAAGGAGCTCAAGTCTAGTAACAAACAAATGCATATCAGTATTAGGGGGCCTATACAAAGTAATTATATACAGCTGTAATCTACCCGAATGTACAACTGAAAATTCAAATTCTCGTTCAACTGAAAGGTAATTAAAATTATCGCAGTTGACGAATCTAAACTTACACAAAAATGAATTATGAATCAGAATTAAGGTACCTCCATGAGTAGAGGACTCTCTACTGTACTTGGCTAATACAACATAGTCAGGTAAAAATATTGATTCATTTTGACTTAGCCAATGCTCTGTAAATAGCAGCACATCCGGGTAAGCAACGCTGTCAAGAAACAGCAACAGTTCGTCAACCTTATTTCTTATAGATTGTATATTTAGCAACATTATATTGACGCTGACACTGCTTCGACCCCTAAAAAATGTTTATCATTTAAAGTAGCGTGATTCTCTACTGATTGAATGTTAGGATCCACCAAACTACACACACTCGCACATCTGTCCCCTGTAATAGAGCAAATCCCGTATTTTTATCTTGTAAACTAACACAGATATCATAATAAACGTCCGTGACCGCTTTCAGTTCCCTGCCAGCTCGTCCGCTGTGTGTTGCGAGCGCCCGCCGTGTGTCAGGATCGCGACCTTCAAATTTTACTCACGGCGCGCGTTAAGAAGTTTTACTTCAAAAATATACCTTATGATGTATTATTTTTGGATTAATTTGCGTATATACACAAAATATAGGTTTGTTTTAGGCGCCAGCGAATAGGCTTGCCCCCCGGCGCGGCGCCCACATTTCTAGCTGCGCCACTGGTTACGCTCTTTATAGAAGTCCCTTTGGATTAAAATTTGCATGATATACAAAGATTGTTTCATTACTATGTTTAGTGCATGCACACAGCCTTTACTCTTCATAAAATAAAAATTGTGTAATACACACTGTTCCAAACAGAAATTACGTGCTTCGTAATGTAAGTACAATTAAGGTTATTACAATGTATTTTGTTTCAATCAAATCTCATTGTCTCTTTGACTAATATCTTTAACAATATATTATATGTTACAAAAAATGTTTATTTGTTTAACATATAAATAAATGTATTTAAGTAGGTAAGATAACATAAATCCAACGATGGAATGTTTAACAAAATATAACAATAAAAATATTTTTATATGCCCTGTATATCCTAAATTTCAGTCAGCAGGAAAATAGCTCTGACTTCATATCATTTATTTGTAGAAATTTTTATGCGTCAACTTTAAATGATAAAGAATGGGAAATAATTATTTTTCCAAAATACCCTGTATAAAGTATCTAAATCACTAATTTTCCGCCCTTATAAATGATTTATTAGGCACCTGTAGAGCACTATTCTTCGTAAAAAAATCAACTGTTTATTTTATTTCTATGATGGGGTTATATCCAATTATTACCCCGAGGTCATTATTGGATATAGCACCATTATAATAATAAATCCAAATCATAAAAAATTTGCATTAAATTTTGTTTCCGCCGACATATTTTCTTTCAAATTTCCTTCTTTAATGCATTCGAAGTCCTAGAAATGTAAAAAATTACGAATTTTTATGATGGGGCTATATCCCATAATTACCGAACCATTTCATTATGTGACGCACAATGTGTGATATTTAATTGTGACCATTGTCGTTTGTTGTGTTTGATCCATGAACATGCCCTTTGTCTACTGACAAGGAAGTAAAAGAGGTCCACCATTTTCTTTTTTCACGTATAAAAATGACACAAAAACCTTCATTGTTAATTAATTACTTTAGCTAATCCCCCTTTTTGTAATTAAAAAAAAATAAATCCCAACAAATTTACGAGCAAATGTATAACCGAGCGCAACAGTATTCATCTCAAAAATTTTTTTTACCAAAAATAACCATTGTCTCAATTCAACAACATTCTTTGACTCTCCACTGGCAAGGGGTTCTTTCACTTACTTTCAGGTAACACTGATGATGGCTACGGCCGAATGCGCTCTGTTACGCTCTTCATGATTCCTTTTGGATTAAAATTTGCAAGATATACAAAGTGTTTCATTACTATGTTTCGTACATGCACACAGCCTTTACCCTTCATTTAACGTACATATGGCAAAGTCGTATGAGCAAGGCTATTTTTCTTGTTTAGAGTTTATAAAAAAGGTTTAAACTCAAAATTTTAAATGGATAGTAAAACTAAACTGTTTCTTATGAAATTACTAAGGTTTTTTTATTAATAAAGAATGGAAAATATTTTTTTACAAGCTTTTTGTTTTTAAATTCTAACAAACCTGGATAAGCCAAAAGTAAATAAAAGACGGGGGATTATTAAATTTTGTATGAAAAATATCCTTAAGAGCATGAATAATAGGAGCTTATTAGAGAAAAATAGACAACAATAAAATAAAATCTGACTACTCTTTTATACTGTGTGGGCCAAAAAGATATGCATATTTGGAAAAGCTTAATAATTGCTTCTCAGAAAGTGTTATTCTATATGGAAGTTAGTGCACAAATAAAAATAATTTTAACCATACAAAAACTCAGATTAAGTATACACGGTGCGCGAAAAATAAAAATATGTTACTTTCTAAAACATATTTTTTAAGACCGCAGATGTGAAATACAAGCGAGAAAGCTGTAAGTTTATGCATATGAGATACATGCTTCTTTCCTGTTCTGTGGATACATGGACGATTTAGGAAAAAACTGGTACAAATCCTAAAACTAATTCTATTTTTGACATCATTAGTTTAATGGTCTACACTCTACACTGTATGATAATATTAGGGTTAGCTATTATATAATATCATAAACCTAACTACTCCGAATAGACGCTCAGTTAAACGGTATAAAAACGTATTGTATTTGGACTCTCGCTTGCCCAAGCGAGCGTCCAAACCTCGATTTCGGCTTGCTTACTTTTGCTACTCGGTATGAGATGGCGCGCAATTCGACGGTAAAATCATGCTTTATTGCCGGTTGTCTGAAAATAAATGTTAGTTTGGGGAATATTTATGATTTAATGCGTTTCATCATAAACCTAACTATGGTTGGGTTTATGATTTTATAACGAAAACGTTTGAATTAGAAAATAAAAGATATCTCTTTTACGTATGAACATATGAAACATTAATTATTTAAATACAAAACCGATTTTTAAAAGACGTATAATAATACGTCTGTAAGTAGGTAGGTACCCATTAAATTAATTTAGGCGAAATAAAATCGGATTATTTAGTAAATTACTATTAAAATGTAACGATAGAAAATATCAAATATATCTTTACAATTTATGTATGAAATAGGATATACATCAATATGTAATAGTTGGTTGACACGAAATTGAATTGTAAGTATGTAGGTAAGTATAATAATTCAAGTAAAAAAATCACTAAATAGACGAAAATGTATGACTTTTGCCTTATCGCCGTCAACATTTCTATCAGATCTTCCTTTATTCTTTCGTTGAATCCTAACTAAAGTATAGTATATTGTGTAACTAGGAGGAAAAGCAACACATTCCTGGACGATTATGGTAGTTGCTGGACGAGGCGCAGCCGAGGCCAGCAACACAGGAGTCCAGGAATGTGCTTTTCCTACGAGTTGCACATACTATTTTTTATCCGATCAAAATTAATTAGAATACATACTTATAAAAATAGAGCCAAATATTACTCTAAATAAAAACGGTGTTTTAAATTTAAACTCAACATGTATCAAGTTTTGAATGAAGTTTATTACGTAGCTACGGAAACTACAGCTAAATGTTACTTTTGATAGACGTCAGATCTGACAAACAAGGCGTTTGAATAGAATAGAAATGTTACATTCCCGGCCTAGGACGGGAATGTTATATTCCCGGACAGTTATTTTCTATTCTTGTACAGTCATTGCATGTTGCCAAGCAACGAATAAAATATACTGGAATCATGACTTTTGCGGTGAGAAAACACATCGGAAAGGTGTCGTCTTTCGTTCGATCGGATAAAATTTTTTTAATAATACGGCATTTCAAGGGAAAAATTAAATATTTTTACCTGATTTATGGAAATATAAATTATTCCCTGCATTTCTCTAAAAAATCATACGGTTTTTTTTGTAAAAATTGGATATTTAAGGTGGACTAAAAAATAAGCGATTTTTTAAATTCCGCATTTCAAGAGAAAAATTTTATATTTTTAACTTATTGAGGCATTACAGATTACTCGTTAAATTCTCAGAATATGTAAACAAAGTGTAGGTATGAGTCCTGAGGTAAGCGGCGCATTGTAACAAGAGCGAAAACCCTGAAGTAAAAAAAACAAAATTGCTCTAAAAGAAAATAAACATTAAATTAAATCACACCCAACTAACCCAAACTTTGTGATATTCATACTTTTGCAAAACAAAGAAGAATTTTCTTCTTCTGGTGTAATAAATTTCTACACATAATGATTATTTTTTAGTTAAGTGCGTATTGGTGAACTTATTTCCTGAAAAAAAGTCCGTATAAACATGGGTCTGGAAATGCATTGTTTTTTAGATACTGGGTGTTAAATTTTGTTATTAATATTTCCGCCCTGACCTATATTTTTAAACTTTTTTGGACACTAATTTAAGACAAGCGATGGCAAATTTTCTTAAAATATTTTGTGGAATTTGAAAGAAAAAAAATAAAAACAACTTGCTTATTGCAAAAGCCAGGAACATATTATAATAAAAAGATATTTATTTTTTTTCTCGAAAGCGAGGTCAGATAGGAACAAAATTATAGCAGCAAAAAAGTTATATTTTTAGTTGCTTCATTTAATAAAAATTACAAAAAAAGTTAGTGGCGTACATTTCTCGAACAAAAATAATTGGAAAGATGCCCCCCGAGGCATAATAAATTTAATAATTTTATTCGTTATGGCTAAAATAGAGTTTTATCACCAAAAATGGACCTGCCAAATTTCAAAAAAGTCCTTTTATGAATATTTATATTATTTGTAAAAAACCGTTTTTTAACACCCCATGTTTAGATGAACTCTTTTTCATGAATTTACTTTAGGAATGCGCCCTTAAATTTAATAAATTGAAAGTGAAAGCTGTGTGCATGTACGAAACATACTAAATGACACTCTTTGTATTTCATACATAGAATTTTAATCTAAAAGGACCTCTAAATTAACGTAACAGAGCGCTTTCGGCCGGTGTCATCATCAGTGTTACCTGGAAAGTGAGTAAAAGAACCACCCATTAGTGGAGAACAGTGAATGCTGTCGAATTTTGGGTTAAGAAATTAAAATTTGCAATCGGCATTGTTATGTACATTATGGCATGAATAAAATTGTATTTTGAGTTTTAAATTTGAATTTTGAATTCTGAATTTGTTAAGATATAAAAGTTGTTAATTAAAAATTGTAAATTAAGCCTGATGAGTTTTTGTCATGGATTGTCCGTTTTTGACACATGTTTTTACCTCTGCGGCAACAGTATGGGACAGAACCTGTAAGGCTAATTTAAAGGATATTTTTTCGAATCCGTTTGGGTTAATATGCTTCTGAGAAAGCTTTGGCATGGCTCGTGCCGCATTCGAAGACTGATCTTTTGCAAACACTCTTTTAATACGATCAAAACTTATAATGTTCTGGAGCAAGATAAAATTATTCTGTAGCAAGTTATACCGGATATTTTTGAATAAATGAGGTACATCAAATAACCAAAAAATGTTGTGTTTCTGATAAAGGAAAAGGCGTTTCATCACTTATTCCTAATAAACTAAAGGCTTTTCTATTGTTTGAATCCTGATCACAAACAATTACCTTTGGAAGAAATACAACAGCATATAAATTTTCGAGGGAGTACAAAATTGAAGATTTAAATTTTTCGCCTTTTACCGAGGTCCCGGAAACAAAATATGCCAAAGGCAATTTCCATTCAGTGGCGGACATATCACCGGTGCGCCGCCCTGGGGCCCAAGGTTCAGAAGAGCCCCACGATGCCGCGGGTTATAAAGTATTTTTGTGGTAGAGGGCCATAAATATCTTTTGCCCTGAGGTCCACACGTCCCTAGATCCGCCGCTTGTTTCCATTTGTGATACAGACCTCGAATAGAAAAAACTAAAACTTGTTTAGCATGTTTCGGAAGACGTCCTAAAGGACCAAGATCCTCGGAACCCTCAATAATTTCTATTTTTTTGGAATATTCCAAATCTTTTTTAACCCTTTAACGGGCAAAATTATTCTGAATATATTTTATATAAAAAACACAAACTAAGCAGTCTCCTGAAGATACTGAACGACAATATGCGGCTAACATTCGACATTTATTCTTTTTTCACCCCCATATTGCCCGGTAAACCATGTTACCAGAGACCTTTATAGACCAAATATATTACTAATGATCCCTGGTACAAACGGGGTACCACATTATAAAAACAAATGTTCATATTGCGGTAAAATCAGAATATTATAAAATGATATACTCGATGCATTTCTAATTGATTTATTTATAATAAACTGAACAAAACATATTGTTTGGCAAATAAACACAAACAACAAAACAAAATAACACAAATAACTAAGTGATCTAACTTCTAATGACTAGCTGATAAAACTAGTCAACAAAACTAAACAAAACATGTAATTATTTGATAAAAAAAACAATGTATGTATAGTCAACAAAACTGGTCACTATGGTAAAGACCAAAATATTCGACGCATAAAGCGACTAGGCACTCATTGCACATATAAGAACTTCTTTTTTGAATACCGAATTTACTGCATTGTTGGCATCTTCTTTTTGTGGTTTTCACTGGAAAATGTGAAGCATTTCGAAAATGATTTCTTATTGGTAATGAACCGGGTCTTTTCCTAACTGTAAAATTTCCGATAAGTTGATCAGCAAGAAAGCTTCTAAACTTTAGGTGACTCATTGGTTTTTTTCTTGAATTGCTTTTTTTAAGAGTTTCTTTGTAAATTATATATGAATTGACAATGCTAGAATCGATAAAATAATACAGGAGTTTCATCCACCACCTCCTACTTTTCCAACTTACGCAGTATGACAAGCCTTTGGTCAAAGCGATCGACGCCTCCCATGAATTTGTTGTCATCAACAATGGATTTTGGGCATGTAACAGTCTCTCTATCACCAGTTCTCTTTGTGCGAAGCACTTGTCCAGTATCTGCGGCATGGTGCATATTGCTACAAACTGTTACAGACTTAGTTCCTCGGTCCTTCCACTTGACAACAGAAATCTCTTCACAAATTGCAAAATCCGACTGACCCATTGCAATATTTTTATCTTCAATCAATTTTCCTTTTGGAAAATGCTTTCTTGTCTGGCGAATAGTTCCACATCCAAATAATGACCTGTCTGCTAATTTTTTCATGAGTGGAATATTGTTGTGAAAAAATTATCAAAAAAGGCACAAGGCAAGCCATTTCAAAATAACGCGTTCTCCTAGAGTGTCTGTCCCAGCCTGCTCTTTCCCTTGATATATGTCAAAGGCGTATAAGTAGCCTGTCTCCGAGCAAGCCAATGCCCACACCTTGAAGCCTCTTCTTTTCACAGGCTTCATGGGCATGGGCCTGTACTGTTTAAGGCTTGTACGGCCTTTGAAACCTACCATGCTCTCATCTATAGCCACGTTTCTACTTGGAGTGAAAGATTCAGAATATACCTTCGTGAAATGTGAGATCAATGGACGAATTTTGTGCAGTTTATCAAAGTTAGGCGTCCCACGAGCTGGCATATTCTGGTTATTATTTAGATGCAAGCATCGAAGCACTTTTAAAAATCTTTTTATGGGAAAAACTTCTGTTATCTTCTCTTTGTAAAAATTTCGATCACGTGACCAATATAGCCTCAGTGAAGGCAGATGGTCGAATCCCATTATGATAAGTACTCCTAAAAAAGCTTTCAATTCATCCACGGTAAGATTTAAATTTTTTTTCATTTATTCAGCATATTGATTTGATTGTTGAACAAAGTATTCCAAAAAATTTTGAGTAAACATGATTTCAAAAAAATCTATTGGCCTTTCAGATTCGACCTGAAAATAAAATTGTCTTATTACTTATTCGGATAAAGTGAACAATACATTACTATACCTGTACTTTGGGGCCTGTTTCCTCCGAGAAATTAAAATGTATGTATCTTGTAGGGGGTACAGGAGTTTTTGACCAGACGGAAAACTCCACAATATCTTCTTCTACTTCACCTAGGTCGTCGTCGCTGTCAAAAGATAATAGTGTATTTTGTAAAGGTGTTGGAGAATCTGGCCTATAGGTTTTGTCGGCAACTGAATCGTCGGAATCGTAATCTGAGAAATCAACAGGAGGATCAAGTTTAGCCCTCTTTCTTGTTGGTCTTAGCGCCAAGTTTTGGATTTCTGGCGACAGACTAACTTTAGAGCAAAAACTTGAAGAAGGCATGTTTGATCCGCTTCAAGATGGCATGCTAGATGACTCGTGACAATCATATTGATCATCTGCATTCGAATCACCGCCAATGTCTGAATTTTCGGCTTGCTCCTCGGTTATTTCCGCCAGCTGCAGTAACTCCTCTTCAGTCAATGGCCTCTTCCAATACCTTTCGTTTTTCGGTGCATCCATTTTTCTATAATAATCATATGGCAATATAATAACACATGATTACCAAATAATTTCGGAATGACCCAGTACCCACCCTAAAATCTGGTATTAGTAGAAGAAACAAGGAACACCCTGTATAATATTTTATAATATTTGTATATAAATATATTATATAGTACATATGATATAGTATAAGTATAAAATATGCATTAGTAGAAAGGCCTCACAAATGCCTTTGTATCCACCATAATGACAATATAATTTGTTTATTCTCGTTATGAAATCGCACATTCATAAAATCCTACATTTTTGAACAAAATGATGAAAATTTTCCTAGCGCAAAGAAATATTATTCAAATTTTAACAGTTATCTTATTTAGAGGCACATATAAAACATCTATCACTATATGTATAGTGAAAGAAGCATAGACCTTATTGAAAAAATTAAATAAAATATGTAACAAAATCACAAAAATTCTTTATGCTTGCAAATAAATGATGTTTTATCTCCTAAAATTATGAATTGGGCACTCGAAACCAGACTTATGTTACGCAGTAAACACCTCTAGATAATACTTACCAATTTAAATTAACGAAAAGCACTCTTTCTCATAAATATATACAAAAATATATCTAAAAACATAAAAAACCTTAATATTTTTTGGCGTTGAAATTCTTTGGTATATACGTTGTACCACAGTGTAGCGTACGTCTGCACTCTTGCAAGTCTTACAGCCAACTGCTGAAGGTTCGCAACCCTCAGTGGCAGTTGATATATCTGACATGGCGCGTAATTAGAATTATATTTAAAAATAACGGCTTAACACGGTGGTTACACGTATATACCAAAGAACGTTAAAGGGTTAATCGACATTTCGGCAAAAGCCAAAATACATTTCCGTTCTTCACTAGACATGGCAGAATATTTTTTTAAAGGTGATTTAAGACAGTTTTGTCGATTCCCGTTTTAAAGATGCATTTTCCAATCTAACCTCTTATACTAGAAACACTGGGGAGAATTAAACCTT
>JAEQML010078900.1:0-12225 GCA_016904865.1 Pissodes strobi | reverse complement strand
ATATTAATAACGCCAATACCATCTGAAAAACGATAAAAAAAATTAAAGTTCGTATTTAAAAAAAGAAAGTTGATGATGATCCCTTGAAGACGAAACGTCGGATTTCAAACTGGATACCATCATTGGATAGAGCGGAAAAAGTGGCAATGCAAAAGTGCAATTCAACTTGAAATCCGTTTTTAAATAAGCCCAGGAAAAAAATAAAACGATTTTTCAAAATTTCTGTTTTTTCCGGATATCTCCGGAAATACTTGGAATTTTGAAACTTTCTAAACGGCATATTGTTAGGCACCTAAATGCGCAATTTTGCCTTAATTTGACCGACACTGTATCTCTTACAGTTTTCGAGTTCCCCATACATAGACACGAAAACGAGCCACCCTGTACAGGCGAACTTAAGAAAATGATTGCTAATGTTCCAGATCAAATGTCACTTTTGAATGTCCCTTGTTCTTAACCGCCTGTAGAGAGATATGTGCAATTAGCTACAGAAGGCTCATCATCTGTTTGAGGGCAAGAGGCAAAAGATGGATTTATTAGATATTGAATGACTTCCCGAAAAAATTGCCAAAATGTGAGACTAAATCTGATTTTCTTAAAGGCACTTTTTTGAAGAGCCAGAACAGATAAGGATATTGGACGGAGAAAACTCGTCATTCAGCCACCTCCACATGGTGAGTTCTAGGTTGTTTTATATTAAAGCAAGCAAAGAGCTGCATAAATCGTAAGTTTTTATAGTTTCATTTAATCAGAAAAACGTCATAAATTTTAAGAGCATGGGGCACCGGAAAACATAGTCGTATGAGGCTCAGTTTTCTCACAGCAAATTGACCCTACAAGTACCCACTTTTCCCCATCAAATTAGAAAAAAAAATTGCGCCATTTTTGTTTCATCCTAGTAAATGGATGCTAGTGAGTCAGATGACGAAAATAATTTACCATTATCAGTAATAAGAATTTAAACAATTGGAAATCGGCCAGAAAGCCAAAGCATCAAGACAAATTTTACATGGGCTTATCATGATTTACCAACGACAGAAATGTAGAGGAGGGCATATACGGCATTATAATTCGGCAACTCTGTTGTGTTTAATTTTTGTTATTTCCTTTTTCCCGCATTATCAGCAAAAAGCTGCTAATTTATTATTATAAATAAAGTAACCTTAATAAACCGCTTCGTTACATTGTTTTTTATTAATTTAATATTACATATTAAAGCCTATTTTTTTAATAATGACGTCTTGTAAATAATTCCGTGCATCTCCTCTAATAACACAGATAATGAAGTAAACAAGAACTAAGAATGTCAAGGAAACATGGGGCTACATTCTACCTTTAAATACAATTAGTTCAGTAATATTACAGTTAAAATTGTAATATATCGGACAAAATTCTGAAAGTTTTAAAAATTGGTACATATATTAAGAATAGCATAAATATTAGTAAACTAAAAAGTTCCGACCCCTAAAGTATGTGCTTCATCCCTTACAACATTTTTTTCACCCCAATTTTATTTTTTTTTCGGAATATCGACGAAACAGTGCATGGTAGGTAAAAGTACTTATATACAAAGTTGTTCCTCTTAAAATTCTCTACAAAAAAAGGTTCTATAACAATTTCCCCTAAAATGACTCATTGTTTGGTAAATAAAGCGCAAACGAAATCAGAGCGGGATATATAATTCGTTAAATATATGGCTGATTATCCAAAGCGCCCAAAGTGGTCTTAGCCAAAAAAAGTTAAAATACAATTCGGTAACCACTATTTTACACTCGAGAGTGTAATAAGTTTTATTTTCTCCCACTACACACACCCTCTGTGACGACTCAAGGTCACTCGATAATGCATTGCTTTTAGGGCGGGCGCCAAATGTAAATGACGGCTGTTGCCATGATACCTACAACTTTTTATTCGTATCATGGGCTGTTGCCATGATACAACTTTTTATTTGTATCATGGGCTGGTGCCAGACTTTATATTATATTATATATTAGATTGCATTTACTGTGTAACTGGAAGTAACCCTTATGTATACGCTTTATTTCTCACATTATTATTAATTTTAGGAAAAAATGTATAGGAACATTTTTTTTAGAAAATTTTATGAGGAATATTTTTTTATATAAGTTTTTTTTATCAAAAAGTGCACCGTTCTCGAGATAATCTAGAAAACTTGAAAAAGGGGGTAAAAACGACGCCCTAGGGGATGAAGCACACTATTTAGGGGTGGGAACTTTTCAGTTTAGTATTTCTTATGTTATTCCTAACATTTCTACCAATTTTCAAAACTTTCAGAATTTTGTCCGATATAAATCGTAATATTACTGGATTAAATATATTTATTTAACTAGTATACCACACATTGAAATACGATTTTTCTAATGAACGCAACTTTTTTATTATGCCGGCTATAAAGCGAAAATTTACTCTTTATCAAAAATAATCAGTGGCATAAACCTACAATGAAAAAACCATTTAAATCTCTTAAATTGAACCCAGGAGTTTATATGCTATTATCTAATCGCTTACTGTTAATAGTAATCAAAATTAGATAACATCAAAGAAAATTCTACTACATAGTAGAATTTTCTTTGATATCATTTATATCTTGTAAGTAAAATTATGTGGAAAAATTTGTTCCACGTTTTTCTATGCAGCAAAAAAAAGTACCATTAATATTTGCGATGTTAGTATTATTTGCGCTCAAACTGGGAATGAGGCTAGACTTGTTCATTATGTCTTAACTTACACTTCTATACTGGATAAACAGGGTGTCCATGATAATATCTGATATAGACTCAACTTTAGCAAAACTCTGTAAAGACAAAAGTTGTAGAGGTTTAAATATACAAAGTATTTCAAAAATCGGGGAAGACCAAATACGGATTTATTTAGTGAATCACCATGTTTCTTTGTTATGGTATTGAAGCCCTTTTTTGTTCTTATATAATCCTAAAAGGGTTTTACTATAAAATGCGATGTGGCTTTGATATGATTTTTAAAATTAATTTTTGGGCAAAAACAAGTTCACATTAAAATTGCTAGATTTTTACTATTAGTGAAAAATTTCATGCTATAATTAGGGTTATTCTTGCATGCGAGTTATATTAGAATTAGCATAAGTAATAGATACAAAGAGCTTGATAAAAAAATTTATATTTTCTAGGTTATATCTAGGTTATAGTCTTCCTCATTTTATGCTTTGATAACTTTGTAAAACATCTCGAAAAAAAAAACAGAAAGAAGGCTTAGAACAAACAACTCTTCTAAAGGGTGTATGTGTTCCGAACCAAACTGTAAAAATATTTGAATTCCTAGCCCTAAAAAAATCCCATTTAACCAAATTTTATAGTTATAGTGCAGCTATACCTGCCAATCTAAGTGCCGAAGAAAGCATAAAAGTCTAAAAGGCTGAAATCATCAGGCTACTACTACTTTTTTAATACAATTTTACTCGCAAATACCATCATTCTGACGGAGCACAAGCACATTTCACTCTTGACTGGAGCCGCTACAGCAATTTGCCGGAACAATAAATTAATCAAACAGCTTTCTAAAACACGCTTAATTAAGCTTCTATTGGGTCTTATTCTGGTGCAAATAGGTTGTCTATTCGATATCGTTTATCAAACTAATATGTTTAAGAAACAGAATAATGTTCCATTTCCATAAGTACCCATAGTGTTTTCCGTTTAATATTAGATATTCTACCTTAGTGATTGGCAATTTGAAAAGTGCTTGTACATATTTTTTTATTTCAAATGATCAAGGCAGAATGTCCAATAATAGACGGGAATATCACGGGTTGCGATAAAAATTGTATTTTGTTCCCTTTCTTTGGCATATTAGTTTAATGAAAAATATCCGTCAATTTGACTCAGAATATGTTTAACCAATTCTTCCAATTTGGATAATTAATATTTGTTCATGATTTGCCTAGTGTTTTTGAATAAAGTGAACATTTAAACTTTCAATATCCAATTTTAATTTGCTGACGTTCTCATTTTTTATTGATTATTATTGTGACCTTTTGGGTGATATTACCAAAGACATATAAAAAGTAGACAGATTTGTTCACTAAATATGAAGCCGCCAACATCGTTCCCCTTCTTCTTTCCCCTCCTATAAAACAGTTCGCAAGCCGTACTATTACTTACCGCTACTGCGGCGCTGTTCCGAATACAGTATATCTGTATCGAGGAAAATCGGTAGTGTTATACCTATTTTCCGCTAGAAACTTTATATAATCTGGGCTATATGTCACTACTTCACTACTTCACATTCTTCACGAAGTCAGCGATATTCTGCCTCTTGCCGCGCATGCCAACAACGTCGCGTAGCCGGCACTCGTCTAGAAGTAACTGGCCGCCATGTTCATCAAAACAGAGTATCCATTCATTCGTGTCAGCTATTTGACTTTCGCGTTTTTGCCGTTTCGGTGTTTGTGGCTTTAATTAAGTGTTATTTGGACGTTGTACGATTCTCTTTGAAGTCCACATTGAAGAATGGTGAGGCAGTGCTTAATGTGTCGAAAAATAGACGTATATGCGTAAGTAAATAAACTCATAGTAGTACTCTGCGAAGATTAATTTAGAAAAGTAAGTACCTATTTTAACTATTTTTTGTTTGCTATTACATGTTTAAAGTGTCGTGAGTTAATAGAATCCGATGTTTCTTCGTCAAAATTATTAGTTGCAAAACGTTATGGAAAATTAATAGACGCTTCAAATTTAGTTGTGTTTTATGTCGTGCAGCAGAAAAATAGGTTATCCTTAACAATAATGCTATCAAAATTACTTAACAGACTTATTTAATATAATAAGAGGAACCTATTTCAAGTTGATTTACGAAAAAAATGGGGAATATTAATTATTGACTTTCATAATATTAATATTTCAATCCGGAACTATTTTTCGTCGCGTAGCGAACAATCGAGCGTGTTCACATTCTATTGGTCGTATTCACGTAGGAATATAGTTGCTCTTCGTTCTCATTGGTCAGCGGGATGGCATGACTGAAATTCTGCCGTCCGTTTGTCAGTATTTTCTATTCTGTGATATCCCTTCGTTTCGTTTTGTTTCTTTGTATATTACCAATTACCTTTATTATGGAAATTAATTCAGGAGGATGTTGTCGCCCATATTTTCGGTTACTTTGGGTTAGTTTTTATTGGTTGCGCCCCTGAAGCAAGCGGAGGGTCAGGCATGAAGTGTTCAATTATTTGAAGACAAAACGTAACGAGAAATCCTGAACGCTCCATATAAATATGTTTCAGGTTAAAAAAACACAATAAAAATAATTTTTTAGTAAAATTGTTATTTTTGATAGCGTTATTGTTAACTGGGCCCCAAAAATACTTTCGACTTTTTCATAAAACAACAAAAAATATTTGTATCAAAAATATAAAATATTTTTGTGCAATATACTAATAATAAATACCCAAGTGGCATATATGATATTTTTGGTGACCACTTTTTTGAAGAATCGTGCATCGATGGCCACTGCAATGAATTAATAAAACTCATCTTGAGACAATACTTCAAGATAAAGATTCATGAAGAGGTAACCCAAAGAACTCAGGCATTGCGTTAAAACACAATACGAATTATGAAGATCAAATTAATTTTATTTCCTAATGAAAGAAATTTTTCCTCTGTTTCTTGATATAATTAGTATTATTCCCAAGTAGACCGGCACGGCTGCTAGCGATACCCTGTAATCAATCCTCTAATCAATTATCAATTAAACATTAATTGGTGTTTTCCCTAACTGAAACTTAAAATTTATTTTTTTATGTAGATATTTCAATATTAATAAATTATTTTTTATGTCTACTCATTTTAGTTTTTGTAATGGTATATTATTTTCTTCTTGACAGCAGGCTTATTTCGATATTACCTGAGTTTAAACAGGTGTCCCCTAACATGTTACGCATATGGTGCGCCGCGCCGCCGCGCCGCCCGTTAGTAGCATGACGCAGGCGCGTCCTTGTGGCCGTACATGAATGGAATGTTTGACGTACTTCGGCCACCATCTTCATGATTCTCATTGCTGGGGAAACACCCCAACACTTGTATAAATTAAATTTGGTCCTTCGAGCCGGATAAGTTAAATTTGATCTCAGTCGAGACACATTTCCCTGAAACTAATTTTAGTTAAATTTCTCAAAAGATCCTTCGAAAATATTGAATTGAAATTTGGAATAAGAGGTGTCAGTACATACTTGATTTGATATATTTGTTTATGCTCTTGTCATTGTCATTGATGAATTTATTTCCTGTAAATTGAATTTGTTTACTGTTGTAACTTTTTGTCGCCCCATTTTTCTGTAAATGGATGGACTTGTTGAACTTTTTGAAAGTAGGACTCTAGCTACATACCGGGGCTGCTCCAAAAGTAAAATGCTTTCGTGGTAAGTGATACGAAACTCTGTTATTGACTCTTAATAACAACTTGTGTACTGGGTTTATTTCCTCATATGATATATTGTTATAGAGGTCCTGTTGTATTTCTGTACTTGACATTTTTGCATTTATATTGATATTTGTATATTTGTCGTATATTTCAGGAATATTTCACAATGACTTATGAACAGTTAAAACCACAGCGAAGTAGTGTCAAGGATAAAATAACACGAATAAGTAATTGGATGCAAGCAAATGCAGACAAAGAAAATGAAGTTAAACATTTTGTTTTAAAACACGATAGATTAGAATTTGCCTTCAGCAAGTATGAGCAAATTCAAGACTCGATTGAGTGTATCCCTGGGTATGAAACTTTTGACACTGAAATTCGTGAGGAAGTGGAACAGAGCTCCACCCACTCAAGTTC
Source organism: Pissodes strobi (assembly GCA_016904865.1). Taxonomy (NCBI): domain Eukaryota; kingdom Metazoa; phylum Arthropoda; class Insecta; order Coleoptera; family Curculionidae; genus Pissodes; species Pissodes strobi. The sequence continues at coordinate 5,394 of JAEQML010078900.1, read as the reverse complement.
CAAATTCTCCATGTAGAGCTCAGCAAAGCCCTCTCCCCCTTCTGTAAGATTCCCGGAGATAAAAACCAATACTTCTAATGGTAAAATTTCTGAATGGAATTCATGTATACAATTATTTTAAATATTAATCACAGATAATACTTCAATAAGTAACATTCAAAAATGTATGTACTTAAAATCATTTTTGAGAGACGAACCTTTAAAAATCATTGAAAGCTTACTCGCAACGATTGAAAACTTTGAAGTAGCAATTAACTTATTAAAGGAAAAGTATGAAAACAAATTAGCAGTGATCAATGTGTATTTCATTTCATTATTAGAAATAGGCTCTTTGTAAAATATACTGGTCCAAATTTATGACAATTTGTAACAGATCTACAGAAAAATCTTGATTTAATTAACAATTTTAATTACTCTTACGAAGAACTCAGGGAATTTCTTTTATTTAATCTATTTGAGAAAAATATTAGACTTTGGCACTAGTAAAGCACTTGAGACAGAATGAGATATTCATATCTAGTTCGCAGTATCTCTAGGATCTCTGGCGCTCACAAAAAATTACTGTTGATAATTGAAACAACTCACTCCTGAGGATAACCAGAAAAAAAAAGAAAACGAGCCTCAAAATAAACATCAATTATTAACAATTAATTTTGAAGGTTATTACATGAGATACAATGCTCGTTAAAGCTGGCGATCAACTTGTATTTCGTTACACAACAAAATCAAGGATCAGCTTTTAATTATCAAAATGATCAACAAATTAAAATAAAATAATAATAATAATAATTTAGTCGCTAAAATACAACCGTTAAATACGTATAATTCTTCTTAACCTGCCACTTCGTGGCAGGGCACCTACCTATTTGTATTTAAATACGAAAGGGGCCGAATTCAGTTAATGGAGAAAAATCCGACTTTACACAGATTCTTACCGGGCCAGTTAAGCCATGGGCCAGTTAAACTGGTTAAAAGTGATTATAATACGTGCTGCAAATTTAAAACACTCATAATTAAAGGTATAATTAGAAATTCAAATAAGAACAGCAAACGATAAAAGACTTAACTTATTCAGATTTTAAAAGTTTTTTTAGCCCGTGCTTTTAAGCTGATATCAGTTAGAGAACATTTTCAATAACTTAGTGTTATTGATAGATTTTAAAAAATAGCCATGGCTGAAGTCGTGTCTGCTTGACAACTGGTGACTGTTTCCATATAAAAGTACTTTCGGAAAATTATTGCTTCTCATTACAAAAAATTTAATTTAAATTATCCTGTGTACTTTTACCTTGTTAAAAATGTAATTTCAGATATTAAGGTCAAATATATCAAGCCTAGGCTGAACCTCGATTGGTATTTGAACCCTTCGATCTAAATTACATTAGCGTCAAATCAGTTGGTTTAACAATGGTCGTTGCTATGTTGAACTATGCCAGTAGAAGTAAAATTGAGAATAGTTTCAGCCTGTTTTGTACATCCGGTTAACTAATTTTTCACTCCGGTTAGCTAGTTTAGTAGTCTGCATTTCCAAACATTGTTTTATTCATTAAAGCGGCTAATGTGGGTGCAAAGTTCTGAGGTGAAAAATAGGAGCAGCATTTAAGTAGGAGTAGAGGGATGAAATACATTAAAACAATATCCGATAACTTATGTAATCCTAGAGAAGGTAAAATAACTTTTAAAAATCTCGCACATTATTTAAATTATGTAAATAAAGCACATTGTCGGGTCAAGTGAAACTTGAAGTGCTTGACTCACTGACCGAGAATCGAGTATCAATTTTTAACTTCGACAAGTAATAGCTTCAGTAAGTCAAGTTATTTGAATTTTATAATTTGTAATTAGTTTAATAATATGTATGATTCTCACGAAACGGAATTTTTATAGGTTATATGACAAAACATGAAAAAAGGAAAAATCGAGTCATTTGGTGTCGGGTCAAATAAAACTTGAAGTGCTCGGAAAAATCGAGTCATTTGGTGTCGGATCAAATAAAACTTGAAGTGCACTGTATTTAAATATAATAGAAAAGTGTGGCCGATCTATTGCAGAGCAATTTTCAACAAAAAATAGTAAGTTCTATTAAATTGAAATATATTTCTATTTAATGTGAATAAATTGCAGTTAAACAATGCAAACCTAAGTGGCAAAATTGAGGGGCACGTATAGAGCAGAAAAACAAGATACTCAGAAAACTTCTGGTTCATTTGCAAAGTCGTCAGTAAAGCAACTTTATTTTCAAGTTTTGTCATTTCTGAACCAACATTTGAAAGAAAGAAAATCATATTCAAATGTTAGATAAAAACGTGACATTACAAGATGAAACTTGTTCCGATACTTATCTTTTTTTCAGTGACCCTCAGGAGCCAACAAATGTGATTGGACATTATATGTTATCCCCTGAAACAGGAACTCTTAAAATGGGAATCAAAGAGACGACCATGTCTACCAAGGTGGAAGATGAAACAAGCAGTGCGGAGGAGTCTAGTTCAACACTTCAATGTCCCCGCATGAAAAGAAAAACCGATTCGGTTGAAATAATAAAGTATAAGTCGCTATTCGCTTATTATTGGAAAGTTTGGAAGAGTACATAGCAAAACTTTTACCCAGAGCTTTAAGCCATTACAAAAAGAATATGCTTTTACCTCTCGAAGAGCATTTAAACGAAGATGGAAAAATATAATTAAAAATAATAAGACTATATTTTTAGCATATATTTTTAGATTTCAATAAAGTTTCTAACATACTATATTATATTTAATTTCTGTATAATATTATGTTTCGAAGGTGTACTTCCTATTCCTGAAAATCAATCTGTAAATTTTTTTCATATTAATCTTGCTTCTTTTGTTGACTGATTTAAATTTCTTCCTCCTACATGAGGCAAATCAATTAAATGTATAAAATCACATATTTATATTTTCTGGCTCTTCAAATGTTTTTTTCCTCAATTCAAATAAAATAATGTAATATAGACAGTTTTAATTAAATTATCAATTTTATAGCAGATATTGCAATCGGAGATTTAAAGTTTTTGAATTTTACAGTTAGGATTCCAAAAATCTGTAGTTAAATCATCTATCTCTCTTTTAGAGTATCTTCTAGAATATGGTTTAATACATGTTTTGCCAAACAAACCAAAATTACGTATTGGTTTGGTTTGTCATTAGGCAATTCTAATAAACATCTGTCCGAACTTCACTTTATAAGTACTCCTCCATCGCTATTTTTTGCAAAACTGCCTACATCAATCATTGTAAGCAGATATTTAGCATCAACAATTGCTGACAATATTATTGAATGTAACTGCCTATAGTTATAGAATACACCTCACATGAATCCATTCAGCGCGCCACAAACCCGCAGAGAAGTGGAACCAACCACTACAAATGGATAAAATCCATGCTAACCAGCCGTGTAGTCACCGCAACCATTGGAGAAACAGCCGTCACAGTCAAAGTAATAAAGAGATGCCCTCAAGGAGGGGTCCTATCGCTCATGGTTTGATCTCTGGTGGCTGACGATTTACTAGTAAGACTGACTAAAGCAGGCTTTGAAGTCCAAGGTTACGCAAATAACCTAGTTATAACAATAAGAGGCAAGCATGACAACGTTCACTCAGAACGTATGCAAAGTGCACTAAACTTTGTCAGCACATGGTGTACACAGGAAAGGCTAAATATCAACCCAAGCAAAACCGTAGTGATCCCATTCACAAAAGAAGGAAGCTGAACTTTTAAGCACCCACATTGGGAGGGACAACGGTAGAGCTTTTAAAAGAGGTTAAGTGTCTTGGAATCGTTCTTGACCAGAAACTCACCTGGAACCCACTACCCATATAACACTGCTGTTAAGGCTATTATAAACTACGCCTGCTTGGTGTGGTGGGTAACAATTAAAGGAAATAACATCACAGCGAAAGCTAACAAGAGTACAAAGGCTCGCTTGTCTGGGTATAACAGGGGCTATGAAAACGTGCCCCAGAGCAGCTCTGGAAACCCTACTTGACCTCCCTCCGCTGCACATATGCATAGAACAGGAGGCCTGGACCAGTGCGTATAGAGTCACTCAGACACAAAAACTGAAGTCAGGAAACCAGACTGGTCACCTTAAAATTCTAAAGGACATCCAGATAGAGGCGATGACCAAACCAACCGATACAATGGAAACAAAACTTCATTTTGATCGCTCGATTGAAGTGGTATTTTGTATTGTACACGTGAGTGGGTCCAAAGAGGACCCTCCACTGCGACCCTTGGTCTATTGTGGCTCACATCTGTGGTTTCCACTATGCCAGAGGCTCGATCCTTTTCAGGAAATCGAACAGCTTTCTAGGGTGGATAGTTTTCAAATCTGCAAGTGTGATTTGAGTATTTCCAAAGACTCTGTCTGGTTCTTTCTATTGCTGGACAGTGGCATACAACATGCTCCATTGTTTCTTCGTCCTCCAAGCACAAGCGGCCTTCCGTTTCTTCGGAGAGCCCTATCTTGTTCATGTGGCTTCTTAGCCGACAATGGCCAGTATACATGCCAACTACAGCCTGTACCTGCTGTCGGCCAAGTTGAAGAAGTTGTCCGGTTCTCACTCCTGATGGCAGATTCACCCCCAACTTTGAATGAGTTAGGCCTGGTAACTATCTCCATTTATCAACACATTGGTTTTGTGCCCACCTATAGAGGGCTTCTTTAGCTGTGTTATTAAGCTATTCCCAGTACTGGTTCTGGTCCTATGAAGGCCGTTGTTGCCGCCTGCTTCCCAAGAGCATCAGCATTTTCGTTGTCTTCATATCCTGTATGTCCAGGTATCCAGATCAGTGTAAGTTTATTTTCTCTCCCTAGGTTGGTGAGTGGTTCCTGGCAGTTCCATACTGTCTTGGATGAACAATGGCTAGAATCAAGAGCTTTTAGAGCTGCTTGACTGTCCGAAAAAATTTTGATTGACTTTCCTTTCCAGTTTCTATCGATGATCCACTGTCCAGTCATATCAATGGCCTTAACTTCAGCCTGAAAAATGGTTGCATGTTTGCCTAGGGAACATTTAAGCTCAACCTTACCATTTTTATTCCATGCAGCGGCTCCTGTACCATCATTGGTCTTGGAGCCGTCAGTAAACCAACTATTCTCTATTATTCTCAGATGTTCAGAGTCCTTCGCCCATTCATTCTTCTCTGGTAGGAGGACGTCATAGGCATGGTAAAAAGTCATTTTGGTAGGCATAACATCTGATGGTAGACCCAGCACACTGTCCTGCTCATTGGCATTTTTCAGCCTGTTGGGCACCATGATGATCGCCTGCGGATTGTTGATCACCGCCTGTGTCAATCTATACGTCGCCCATCTAGCCTCTTTCTCGAGTACTATTTGAAGAGGTGGCAGATTTAGAAGACACTCAAG
>JAEQML010078899.1:0-12225 GCA_016904865.1 Pissodes strobi | reverse complement strand
GTCCGTAATGAATGCGTCATATTTAAACTGTAGATACTAGACGTCAAAATATTGCGATTTAGCTAAATTTACCTTAATACCAAAATCGATAATTACCGAGATACAGGGTGTCAAAGTTAAAATATTGTTTTTGGTTTTAATTAATATTTTCATAAGTATCTGACTGATCTTGCTGAAATTTGGTACGTGGGAGTTTTTTGGGGTGTAAAATAAGAATCTAGTGTCTATTTTGTTACACTTGATAGGGGGCGCCCCCTGCCGACCGCTCTGTCTATTAATGAAGCACTAACTTTTTTCTGCGTAACTGTTCAGCCATTCTGGTTACAAAATGTAATACTCCTATGTTTTTTAAATAAAAAAGGTATTCTTGATTTAATTCGATTTAACACTCCCTTTTCGAGAAATTTAGACTTTGGTCATGACGAGCAAATGTATTTGCCTAACAATACTTTAAAAAGAATAACAATAATAAACAATGTAATAATAACAAATCTACACATAATGCCAAAGGCCTTTAACAACTAAGAACTATTTTAATAAATGGGCAAAATGAGCACCATTCACCTCAATAAATTTTCTCATTGCTTTCATTAAATACCGTCTTACATTAAATAAGGTACCTTCTTATTCCCGAATGGTATTAACTCCTTCGCAAATTCTCTGTAGAAGATTTTCGCGTGTTAAAATTTCTCCCTTGTAAACCAAGTCTTTTAGATGGCCCCAAAAGTAAATATCTAATGGATTAAGATCGGGGCTTCGAGCAAGCCAAGGAAATTCGCTGCCACGACCGACCCACCTGTGTGGCAACCTTTCATCTAAAAAGTTCCGAACCTGTAGAGGATAATGGGCAGGTGCTCCATCGTGCATGTACCACATATCTTGCCTAATTGCCAATGGAACTTCATCTAATAAGGTTGGCAAATCTTTTGCAAAAACTGCAAATAGTCTTCACCACTAAGTCGCGCTGGCAGTTCAAATGGCCCAACAATAAAATCCCCGATAATGCCACACCAAATATTTATCGAAAATTCGTGCTGAAAATGTCTCCCTAACCAAATAAGGGTTTTCCTGTTTTCAAGCATGATTGTTTCTCCAATTAAAAACATCACGTCTCGTAAATGTCGCCTCATCCGTAAACAACACTTTACTTAAAAAAGCAGCTTCATTTACTTGCTTGTCCAATAAAAAGTTGCAAAAGGTGAGTCTTGCAGGTAGGTCACGACGTAATAAATTCTGGACGGGGTTTAAATGATAGGGATAAAGTCCCTCATCATGAATAATTTTTAAAATTGTTGTTTTATTTATTCCTGTTGCTGCACGTCGACGTCTTGCGCTTATTGAGGAATTTTCCGCTACCCGCACCAAGATTTCTTCTTCCTGCTCCACACTTACAATTTTTGGACGACCAACTCTTTGCCGTGGACGAAATTCACCCGTTTCACCTAATCGTCTAAAAAGACTTTGAAAAAGATTATGGTCTGGTTGTCTGCGATTCGGGTACATTTCCAAATATCTCATGGCTGCGGCACGGCCACTATAATTGCCTAGAGCAAAAACGCAAATCATGTCTCGCAATTCAGCATTTGTAAAATTTCCTATAAGTTTATGAGTTTACTTAATGTACACAACCATAATGCATTAAATAATTTAAGTTCGAATTTCTCGAAAACGGAGTGTTAAATCGAATTAAATCAAGTATACCTTTTTCATCTAAAAAACATAGGAGAATCACATTTTGCAATCAGAATGGCTGAACAGTTAAGCAGAAAAATTGGCAAAGCGGTCAGCAGAGAGCGCCCCCCATCAAGTGTAACAAAATAGACGCTAGATTCTTATTTTCCACCCCAAAAAATCCCCACGTACCAATTTTCAGCAAGATCAGTCAGATACTTTTGAAAATATTAATTAAAATCAAAAACTCTATTTTAACTTTGACCCCCTGTATCTTGGTAATAATTATCGATTTTGGTATTAAGGTAAATTTAGCTAAATCGCAATATTTTGACGTCTAGTATCTACAGTTTAAATATGACGCATTCATTACGGACCACCCTGTATATCGATTATTTTAAAAAATGCTGAGTTGGCTATGCGCGCAAATATCTTCCGTAGCGTTGTTGGGAATAGAGAACACTCTGCGGGAATGGCGTCTAATAGGAAGTCTGTGATTAGTGAAGTTAGTGATATAACTAAGTTACTAAACGTGGATAAACCAAAGAAGTGCCATGAAGTTCTTCAAGTTCGTAAAAAATTAAAGTTAAAATATAGTGAGGTTATTTTGCCGGCGACAATAAATAAAACGCATGAATGCTACGTTAAATGCTACAAGAATTTTACGTCTTTGCCGAAAAAATATATCAATAAATACATGGAATTGGTGAGAACTGAAACGTCCTCAAACGAGCCATCCTCATTAACTTCAGCAGCTTCTGCTGCAGTCGTTATGGAGGGTGTTGGTAAATCGGTTCCCGGCAGGTAGGAAATAAAAGGGTAGTTTGAAACATCTGTTAATAATATGTAAATTGGTTCCCAAACCCAAAAAAGGTCGTTGGTATATTGGTTCCCCTTAACAAATTGAGGGTGTAATAAGTTATATTGGGGGTGTGAAGAAATTGTATAGATATTGAAGTTTTAGTTTGCATTTTTGTTCTATGGCTATCACTTGTGTTGTATTTTCGTCATGAATTTTGAAATAATTTCAAGTGAACGAGGAAAACAGTTAATAGTTATTAATAACTGTAAATATGGTTTCCAAAAGTCCTTGAAAACTGGTGAGAAGCGATGGACTTGCATAAATAGAAAGTGCAAATCATTTGTCCTTACTTTGGGTGAAGGTGACGATATTATAACTCTTACAAAATATATACAAGAGCATCCCCATGATGCCGTTGTGGGGGAGTTAATCCGTTAAATTGTTAATACTGCCTGCAAACGAAAAGCTGTAGAGGACCTATCCGAAAAACCTGCCAAGATTATTTGCAGAGTGCCTCAAGAAAATCTGCCCGCCACAATTGTTACATCTGATGTTGCTTGTGTCCGAAGAAACATCTATACTGCTCGTAGAAAAATGCAGCCAAGTTTACCGAAAAACATCCAGCAAACTTTTCACTTCCTTGACAAGGCAAACATCCAAACTTGTAGGGGTGAGCAGTTTTTACTTTGTAACAGTAGAATTGAAGAGATAGTGATATTTTCGTGTCAATCTAATATTCAGATGTTAGAAAAAGTGACACATATTTATTTAGATGGTACGTTTAATTACGGAATTACGTTGTAATTCCATTAATTTTTTCATTGTTAGCAAATAAGCGAACAGAAACGTATAAAAATCTGTTCAACTTAATAATCAATATTTGTAAGGATAATGGTATTACATTAAAAATTTCGAAAATTATTATTGATTTTGAGCAAGCCATCCGTAAAGCTGCAAATTTCTCCTTCAGTAGAAATAATCGGGTGTCGGTTTCACCATGCCCAATCGTGGTATAGAAAAATTCAAGAATAAGGCCTTACACCCGAATATAGAAACGGACATTCTGAAATTGGTAGATAGCTACGAATGACTTTTGATCTTACATTTTTAAGTCCTCATGATGTTAGCGACTGCTTTGTTTTTGATTTACTTGCGATAGCACCAACAGACGAGAATGTTCAAAAGTATTCAGATTATTTAATAGATAATTATGTAACACAAGATTTTTTTTTCCACCTTACCTTTCGGCTCAGAACACAGCTGAACTTACGCGCACTACAAATGCCTGTGAATCTTTTCACAAACATTTCAATGCGTCTTTTTATAAAACACATCCTAACTTTTTTTTTTTTTGGAAAAACTTAAAGAATTTCAAACTGAAAATTATGTAAAATTACAAAGCGTCAATATTACGGCTAAAATATAATAATAGTAAAGACAAGAACCGCCAAAAAATTTTAGGAAAAATGATAGAATATTATTCAAGAAAGGAAATTAGTCGACTATATTTTATTAAATGTGTTTCTTTTCACTGTGCTGTTACCTACTAAAGATTGAAATTATGAAAGTTATTATTTTGTATTAGTTGCTATTTTTAATGTAGAACACTATGTTGTATGTTGTATAATAAACAGATTTATAAAAATCAAACCGTGCTTTATTAGATAAATCTCGGGAACCAATTTACATATAAAGGTCAGGTAAACTAAAAATGTTGGGAACCAATTTACACATAAAGATCAAGTCAACCAAAAATATTGGGAACCAATTTACAAATTATGTTTGACACTTCTTAGTTTGGGAACCAATTTACATGTACCCGTTATGGAAACTAGTGATGAGGAACAACAACTAAATGTTCAGGTTAATGCTGATGCATCAACATCCACGCAACAAGAGCTGACGAATCAGAATGTGGGAAATATTGCAAATATTAATGACATTGAAGCACTACCTACGGAAAAAAGCAAATGAACCAAGTAAAGTAAAAATCTATTCAGGTTGTATTTATTATGGAAACGTAAGGAAAACAGTAAAGGGTCGTTGTGTGGGATTACGTACCTATGCTCGAAAGATAATAGAAAGTAGCGTTTTATCTAGAGCCTATACATTAAACGACTCCGACGAGAGGCTGCTACTTTTAAAAGATACAGGTTACAATAGCTATCAATTTCAATATCACAGAAACTGCCATCGCCATTATGAATTACAGGCAGGAATGTACCATTTGAAATTTTTAGAAGAAATTTCCATGTTTGAAGATTTCAGATGTGAAATTTTCAATATATATATAAATTGACTTTCTTTTCTAACATATATTAACCCAACAAGTGTTTCAATAAATAAAAAAAAAAACATTGAAAGAGTATTCAGCAATCTAGGCTGAAATTTCGCCATATTTCAGGGGGAATTTGCAGCGGTACTTTCGTCTGATGATTTTAATTTGTGCTTAGAATGGTCTCTGTTGCAATATGTTGAAACGTCAGACAGAGGTAAGAAAAAAAAATTGAGAAAAAAAAATGACAAATTTGAGGGCGTCTGACACTTCTTTAGCAGCGACCTAGGCGTCTGACGATTTACATATGTCATCAGTGACCTTCCAACAGGTAACATGCAAATTTTCAGCCGGAGGTATGAATATTTTTTGAGCAATTTTTTTTTCACTTTTGAGTCGCCTGACGTGTCCTTTGCAGGGATTTTGAGCAAAATCCGTGCCGATGGCACTTCCTGATGGTCCCCCCAACCACTTCTCAAAATTCCAGCCGGAAGTACTATCGTAGTACCTCCGCGGCCGCCAGCTCTCCGTCTATAATTTTTTCATTATTTCGCCCACTCCTTTTGTAGTACGCTGGAAAAGCATTTAGTTAGTTCTTATTTTTTTCGCTTTTTATCTGTGCATAAAAATCTTATTCCTAAGAAAATTTGTTTTTTAATTCTGTCGTCATCTTTAGTTACTATCTTACATTTTTTCGACATTTTATTTTGTAGGCCAGGTGAAAGGTCAACAGAAATCTTTTTTTTTCCTGATAAAGTTATTATTTAGTATTTACTTTTTGACTGCTCATTTTGCAAAACACTGGGACAGGTGAATAGGAATCTTCTTATTCCTAACAAAGCTCGTCCGCAAGACGCTAGGAAAGATATCATATGTAATTAATTGCGAATAAAGATCCTTTTCGTTTCGTTTCACTCTCTAGCCTTTTCGCCTTAGTAAAAGTAAATCCAGAGCTCCAAGCAATAATCCCCCATGATTAGCCCATCCAATTGGTCTGCCCTTTCAGGCAACCGGAGTTACGAGTAAAAAACGAAGACCCCATCATTTGGTAGCACCAGTCGTCACTAAGGCCCGTAATAAAAAAAATGTCTGACTGACTGTGGTTAAAGGTAGAAATAAGAAAAATGGCAGTGTGTCCATTTTCAATCAATAACAAAAGGTGATTCATTATCGGTAAATACCTCGGTTTTTTCATATTTTTGCCTCTTAATTGTGCAGTAGGTATCCGGGGCTCATGCCGCTTTAATTTTGTAGGTGGAATAAAAAAAACATTCTTCTTTTACTAAGAGAGATTTTTATTAAAAACGTTTTTGTATTTTCATTTTGAAGAAGGTCGACAAAAATATTCTTATTCCTTACAAAGTTCCTTGTCTTATTTTGCAGAACGTTGGGAAAGAGTTCAGCTAGTTTTATAGCCTTTGTTATGAGAATGGAAATCATCTTGTTCGTCCAAGAGTTTTTTTTTCATTTTTTTTTTTGGTTCCATTTTGAACCTGAAAATGTTTTTTGTCTCCTTCATTTTTCAGGGTGTTACGAAACGTAAATCGAAATTTTCTTAGTATTGTTTTAATTTAATTTTTTGTCTTGTCTTTCTGCAGAACGTTGGGAAAAGTTGAATACAAATTTTAATTTTCATAAGAATCGTTTTTAGTCCCTATTTCTTAGGATGCTTGGGAAAAGTACGAATATTTTTACTAAAAATTCTAAGGCTTAATATTTTAACAAATATTTGAGTGATTTGTTCCGTTGTTTGTCCTCTATATAGACGTATTCACAAGGGTTTTAGTTTAGTTTATATCCTGTTAATGCTATTTTCGACCGCAGAATATATATGGTCATTTCAATATGCCATTTTCAAGGAAATATCAAAATATAATGCTGAAATCTGCAATTACGTTTCGATACGATAATTCGTTCAGCAAAAATGTATACGCGTTCGAAATTGCCTTACAAATTTACATTATGCAAACCTATTTGTCCGGCAGTGTAGATTAAACTCGAATTTGCATGCATCCGAATAAAATGTACGCACTAATGATTGTTTGCTAATCAATGTTTCGTGTCTGAATAAACTGTTTATTTAGTTTCCTTGTAACGAATCCTCTTGGGTATAAAACTACTTATCTACAAAAGAATTGAACGTTCAATGTCTCCGAAGCAGGAAAGTCTAATGCATAGTGTAGGGTTTACGTCCTGAAGTACGTGCTTTTCTTAGGGCCTCTCGAACTAGCCTCTTGAGTAAACCCAGGATCATCTCCGTATTTTGTACGGCGGCGCTTTCGGAAATTCAAATTTTCATTCAAATTCAGCAAAGCGAACTGATTTTCTAATGATTGCGATATTCCCTAAATTTTAATATCGAATTCGGCGGGCCCGGCGTCTACTATCGATTTCAGATTAACATTATTTAGCGTAATAGCAAAAAAGCGTTATCGAAAGATCGACGAAATTATTAAAGAGATCGCGTAGAACAACCTAAAAGCGCCATAATACTGAGACTTGAGACTCTGATTAGCTTTTAATTCGAACATAATTCGGCTACTGTTTAAAATCTCAATTTTTTTCTATGTTTATTTAGGAAATGATGAGGTGTTAACAGGTGTTGGAACAGGACAATCCGATCTGACACCTTGCGATACCTGAATAAAATATTTGTTAAAATATCAACTTTTCAGAATGTGCGCGGGGATTTTATAAATTTAATACAGACCAAGTGAAATATGTTTATGTCATCTGAAACGGCCGTTTAATAAAGAATTTGGCTCTTCGCAAGGTTCTTTAGATCGAAGCCAAGCGACTTCTATCTGCAGCGGCATTAAATCTAATTTTGCTGCCGATACCGTATTGGATTGGGCGAGTTAAAGTATCGCTTCTTCAGCGAAAAAAGTTATATACAGTGACCGGCAGAATTTTATTATCGATTTCACATAAAATTTTATTCTTGATAAATGTTACTGCATGTCTTTCAGTTAAATGTTCAAAAAAAAAATTAATATATACGAGGGATATGCAAAATTTGAAAAATAGCAACATAGTTAAGTGCCCTAATTTTTAAGTTTGGATAAAATATTTAATTGTATAACTTCTGTGGAAAAGTGTGCTTTCATTAAAAAAAAAACGGAAATGCTTCCTTTTATATAGCGATTAGATCCAGAAAGTTTACTTTTCGAAAATTGCAGACATTTGCAGTTTTCAGACGCTTTTAAACTCATTTAAACCATGAAGGGAAAATAACATAAATTATTGTGTTCTTTTTAAGCAATTAGGCTATAGCAAAGTATTTTTAGGCAACATGTTCAGTGTTACTTTATTTAGTTAAAAAGGCAATACAATTTGTCAATGTCAATTATTATAGCCTAACTTCCACAAAATAATCATCCAAAGAAACTTTCTTAAACGATATTGGTTTTCCTGAATCCAATCTCTATGCAGGATAAGATGGAAATATATGCTTTCGATTGCGTACAGCATGATATCCTGCTTGATAAACTTTATAAAAACTGAATTAGGGGGTACTCCTCATACCTGGTTTGTATCATACTTAAAAAAATAGACAAGCAGTGAGAATTGTGTATAGTGACAATGGAAGGCAAGAAAAAGTATTATCAGATCTAACAACTATGGACATTGGCGTGCCTCAGGGCTCAGTCCTGGGACCACTTCTGTTTATCATTTATATTAACGAATTACCACTCTTAATAAAAAATGGAACATTTACCTTGTTTGCGGATGATGGTACGGCCAAATTTCCAGATAAGTTTCATACAAACGAAATTAATATTACTCTAAATAACATGTCGGAATGGCTCGCGCAAAATTCTTTACTGTGTAATCACTCCAAAACAACCTATATTCAATACACTCAAATACTCTCTAGAGACATTGAGATTAATAATTCCACTATTATAAAAACTGAATCTACTAAATTCTTAGGGATACTTATAGATAGTACCCTTGCATTCAGGGAACATTGTGATAACTTGTCCAAAATACTTAACACAAAATGTTTTCAAATAAGGACATTGAGAGGGGTCTTGGGTGTGCCTGGTCTAATGACATTCTACCACGCACAAGTACAGTCTAGGATCCGATATGGCATAACTGTGTGGGGTGGTTGCTGTCATGCAAAGGATCTCCTAATCTCCCAAAAGAGAATAATCCGGTGCATTGGGAAAGCAAAGCCTACCATGTCCTATCGTCCCTTATTCAAAAAATATAATATTTTAACAGTTACAGGATTGTATATTTTTGAATTACAAATATACGTTTAAAAAAACAAAGAAAAATTTACAAAAAAATAACTCTTCATAATCATAACACAAGACAAAATAATAATTTTCATTTACCATTACGCCGTTTAGATTTATGCACTAAATCTATAAGTTTTGCAGGACTGCGATTATACAACCATCTTCCTCCTCATCTTAAAGATCTAACTTCAGTTAAATTATTTAGTAAAAGCATAAAATATAAATTAATTTTATTATGTCCTTATGCATTAGGTGAATATTATCAATACGATTTCTTGGTAGCAATGTGTATGTATTGTATATGTGTTTTTACATGTATATCTGTTTTACTTTTTTTTATAATGTGTTTTACCTATGTAAAATTTTTGACGGGTCCTATAACATTATTGTCTTCTTGAAAGGATTAAATAAACTATCTATATATCTATCTATCTAAGTATTATCTCTTAGAAATCAAGTTACTTGACTCTTTTGCTACTTTTTAAATTTTGTATCTTGCTCGTATATATATTTTTTTTAACTCTTGCAAGATTGTCTTTTAATGTGAAGGTATGCCCGACTTTTATAAATAATAAAATTTTCTTTTATTTTATATTTCATTTTATTATAACCTAATTTGTACAGAAAAAAGAAGAAATTTATGTTATTTTTCTTGAATTAAATAAATTTAAAAGGTTTCAGAAACTTGAAATTTGAACACTTTTCCAAAAAGTAAACGTCCAAAGGAACTTTCCTAAACGATATTGACTTTCCTGAATCCAATTTCTATGCAGGATAAGATAGAAATATAAGTATTATCTCTTAGAAATCAAGTTACTTGACTCCTGTGCTACTTTTTAAATTTTGTATCTTCCTCGTATATATTTTTTTGAACTCTTGGAAGATTGTCTTTTAATTCAAAAGTAATATGCTCGACTTTTATAAGGAATAAAATTTTCTTTTATTTTTTTATTTAATTTTATTTTATTTTAACCTAATTTCTCAAAAAAAAAAAAGAAATTTATGATATTTTTTTTTGAATTAAATAAATTTAAAAGCATCCAGAAAATAGAAATTTGAGCACTTTTCCAAAAAGTGAACGTCCAAAGGAACTTTCCTGAACGATATTGACTTTCCTGAATCCAACCTCTAATTTCTCCAAAAAAAAAGAAGATATTTATGTTATTTCTCTTGAATTAAATGTATTTAAAAGCGTCCAGAAACTTGAAAGTTGAGCAATTTTCCAAAAAGTAAACGTCCAAAGGATCTTTCCTAAACGATATTGAATTTCCTGAATCCAATCTCTATGGAGGATAAGATAGAAATATAAGTATTATCTCTTAGAAATCAAGTTACTTGACTCTTGTGCTACTTTTTAAATTTTGTATCTTCCTCGTATATCTTTTTTTTTGAACTCTTGGAAGATTGTCTTTTAATTTAAAAGTATGCCCGATTTTTATGAAGATTAAAATTTTCTGTATTTTATTTTGTTCTATTAAAACAAGCAATAATTTATGATATTTTTGTTGAATTAAACAAATTTAAAGGCGTCTGGAAACTTGAAATTTGGGCAATTTTCCAAAAAATAAACGTCTAAAGAAACTTTAAACGATATTGGCTTTCCTGAATTCGGTCTCTATGCAGGATAAAATAGAATAGAAGACCATAATTTCATATTGAGACATAACTCTTAATTCCAAACAAGTTTTGCAAATGAATATTTTACCTAAACCTAAAAATGAAGTTACTTGACTCTTGTCCTACTTTTTAAAATTTGCATCTTGCTCGTATATCTTTTTTGAACTTTTGTAAGATTGTCTTTTAATTTAAGAATAATATGCACAACTAAATAAAATTTTCTGTGAAATAAATAATAAGATTATTGTTTTTGTTCTTCGGGAATTAAAGTGTATCTTTTGGTCCCCCCAAACAGGGGTTTATTTAATACCTAAAGTTAAATTTAACAAAATTATATTAATTTATTTTTTTACTGTATCTCGGAAACCACTCATTGTAGAGACTTGCTGTAAAAAAATATAACTAGAGTGACCAAAAGAAAACCTTGAATATTAGTTTCAAGTTTCGCAGACAATCACCATCTTGAATTAAAAAAGTGGTGTTTTTCTCAATTGTACTTTATCAAGATAACCAAAAAATACATGCATTTTTAAGTTTAAATAAATTCGATTTTATTGTTACACACCTTCTGCTCTATATCTAGAAATAAAGTAGGGTGGAGGGTGTTCACATGTTTTTGTAAATAAAGATCTGAAACTTTAAAACGGCTGAACGAATTTCAACCGATTTGATGTCATTGAAAAGAGCTTATCTTTGGCAATTACAGCTACCTTATTTGTGATGATTGTAATTTGGTATGTCAGCATTATTTTTTTTTCATAATAAAATAACAAAAAGATGCTGAAACAAGCTGGTGAAAATCGCACCTCGATAACTTATGCCTGATCAAACATATTGGCATTAGAACATTTTCCTAGAAAATCGATGAGTTTCGATACGTTTTTTAAATTTTTTTCTACAAAATTGTAGTTAAAAATTTATTCGAAAAATGCAATTAACGCAAGAAGAGTCACAGAAAAAACAGCTTCCATACTGGATATCGTCCTAACAAACAGAAATATAGAATGTAACATAAATATTGAAGACCATTTTATGCTTATAACGATAAAAAGAGGAATATATAAAAAAGAAAAAGATACTATTGTGAAAAATTATGTAAATTCCAAGTTATGGTTGTCTCAGCTACAAGAAGATATAGAAAAACAAATATCAGGTCATTTAAAGAACTAACTAAAATAACTACTGGACAGCCAGTGAGTATATTAAAAAAAATAAAGGAATGAGACATATTATACGATAGATGGACGAGAGTTGGAAATTAATAATGTATAAACTAATCCGAAACGAAGTTGACAAACTAAGGAAAAGTCTGCAGAAAAAAAAATTATGTGGCTCACACAACTGAAATGAAACTTCTGAAAGAGATATTAGAAATTGAGTTTTTATTTTTTAAGCTTTTTTTCAACTTTTGTCCCCGGTTTTAACCCCTTTTTTAATCTACCTTTTTTTTTCGCCTAAAACCGCGTTTCTCTAACTTTTTTTTTATTATTATTTTTTCTTTATTTCGTTTTATAATACTTTTATTAACTTTCCGAACAATTTTTACTTTTTTTTTATATATATTGTCACGACTAACAACCATCCGAACGTTTTTGTGCTACCCTATAGAA
>JAEQML010078898.1:0-12226 GCA_016904865.1 Pissodes strobi | reverse complement strand
AATACAAATCCGGTTGAAATCTGCTGATTAGTTTTCATGAAATTTGAATATTAAAGATGTGAATTTTAGGGAATTTTAGTTTAGGTGAACTGGCTATCCTGTAGGATGCGCTGTGATTGGTCGCCTCGGTCGCCGGGGTTTAGCGGGAAACGCTATGATTGGTCAGATGAGTTTAGGATGCGCGGCCGGCTCCAAATGAGTAAAGGTGGTTACAACAGATGGCGCTAGTAATATCGCCAAGGTTTTAAATTGTTTGGTATGCGAGGACAGTGGCGTGGAATGTTAAACTGTACGAAAATTAAATCGTTAGATTTGAAGACGAGTTCAAAAATGGTTTTTGAACAACCATGCAGGTATCTAAACGAGTAAGTAGTCTTATAGTTAACTTGTCGGACTAGCATAATAGATGTAGGATTAAAGATGAAATAACTGACTTTATTTTACCTCTATCTGTTAGGTGTTCTCATAATAAATTGACATGTAACAGCGTCTAATTTTTCCAAACCTTGATTTTGTGGTGGTAGCTAAAATTAGCCCAGTGTGCATATACCTGCCGCTTTTATACCGTTAATTGATTGTGAGAGATCTTCAATAGTCCTGAAGTCGATTTGATACTTCGATAAAGATTGCATGAGGTTAAGAAGATAAGAGCACTATGACACATTATCCAATTTGTTAATTTCGTGCCTTTGGCGATTCATTTAATTAGTCTGTTCATTTTTGTACTGCTACTTCAAATTATTCTGACTTACATTTTTCTTGTGGGTTTGCTAGAATTTGCAGTGTTTTCTATAACATTTTATCTCTTCCTTGTGACCTGATAGGTAAGTTCAATGAATTGGTAGTAAGTTTCTCATCGAGGGAGACATTCAGTGAAACTTTACATTGGGGGTAAAGACTTGACAATCTAGTCGGACGCATACTTTATTACAGTTTAAAATATACACCAATCAAAGTCAAAGTCAAAAGTAGCTTTATTAGTATCAAACAAAATAATGTTGTATACAAAGCCTTGGTTCAACAGTCAGTTAAAGTATCAATCTAAAATTGTCCAGAAAGTCAAATCCCGATATATAGATAAATAATGAGCGATAAAATAAATAGAAGATAAAGAAATAAAATTTTAAAACAATCGAAAACATCAATTAACAATCAATCAATTAATCAAATTTATTAATTTAAGAAAATACAAGAAAGGCCATCATGTATTTAGCAAATAGTGTCAAAAATAAAAATGTAAAACATATAAAGACATGTCCTAACTAAATTTTAAAAAGGAAAAATTTTAACACTTAAATAAAACAGATTAAAAATTGTGACATCTCCCAGTTAAAATAACAACCATTACACTGTACATAACATAATTACTGAAACAGATTAAAATTCCTAAAGAGAATGTCAACACCGATCATGCCCGATGCGGCAAAAACTCGGCAACGGTATAAGGCTCAACTTCTGATATGAACTCTAATACCCTCCTCTAAAATACACTCACCCTTCGCTCAAACCTTATATCAGCAGGGATTGGATTATAATATTATATACATTCATGTGCAGGACATCGCTCAGATAAAGTCAGTCTGTGTGATGGAATGTTGTAGTTACAAGATCTAATATTGTGTTCATGAATTTGCAAATATTTAGTAAAAAGGTGTTTGTAAATGTAGAAACACAACACATTGATAACATGCATTTCAGCATGTTTATGAATGTGTGCATGTGACGAACCCCAAAAATTTTTACTAAATCTCATAATTGAGCCAAAGCTAGCATGGTAAACCACAAGAAGGGTCCTCACGTCAAGATAATTTTTTAAGATTCGTATCAGGTAAAAGCAGCTATTAAGCTTACCAGCGACATAGTCAAGCGCCCTACCCCAATCTAAAAAGCAGTCCAAATATACTCCAAGAAACTTTATGTCTGACGTTATGTTTATGTTCTGAGAAAGAACAACTGCTTGCTCAGGGAATATTAAAGATGATTGTTTAGTTCTAAAAAAGCAAAATTTGATTTATTAGCATTTAAAATGAGCCTGTTTTTGTTAAACCAGCTTTGAGCATCAGAAAGACACTGCCTTCCCACCCCCAGCACACCCTCCACACATGGTGCCACGGCAAGCATATTTGTGTCATCGCCATAGTTAATGATAGAAACACTGTCTGTAGTAACCTCATTAATGAGATCATTAATGTACTATAAAAAAAAGAAGGTCCAAGGACACTGCCCTGGGGCACACGCATGGCGAGCGATCTATCAGAAGAAATGCAGCACTGTCCATCCCTATACACCACTACTCTCTGTGTGCGGTTTTCCAGATAAGACCACTTTTGTGGGGCACTCCTAACTCTATAGTTATAAAGTTTATCCAGGAGAATCTCATGGTCGATACTGTCAAAAACCTTGGATAAATCTAAGAATGAGCCAAAAGCCACCTGTTTGTTCTCAAGACAGTCAACTATCCGATTGACAAAATCAAATAGTGCTGTGGATATTGACTTTTCCTGCAAAAAACCATATTGCCCAGAATTAATCAGATTAAACCTTTCAAAAAAATTATTAGTCAAGCAAACATAGCTCTTTCAAAAATCTTTGAAAACAATGTCAAAAGACTGACAGGTCGATAGTTTTCAGGAAGTGTAAGATCACCTTTTTTAAAAAGTGGTCTAACAATGGCAAGTTTGAGACTATGTGGAAAGATACCAAATGTGAAAGAATTATTAATTAAACTGCTCTTCAAAAGTTAAGGAAGTTAAGGATAGCTATCATCATAAAAAATCTGCAGTTATTTCTAAAAAAGTTACAGAACATCATAAATTCGTTCCTTCGGCTCTTCTTTACTTGTCACCCTGTATCTAATCCGTAATGTCATCATTGGTCTGACCTGACATAACAACTTAAAGCTGAAAGTACCGCCTTTAAGTCCCTAGTATAGATTTCAAATTTATGTGAGAAATCCTCATTATTTAAACTTTACCTGAAATTCAAGCTATCCTTAACTTTTGAAGAGCAGTTTATATAGCTTAAGGACCTTATCAACTCTTCCCTACAAAACCTCATTAACTTCGTGGAGATTTCGTCATAACCTGTACTGTTTTTACTTTTAAGTTCAGCTAATATATGTCTAATCTCCAGTGGGACAACTGGTGTCAAGAACATAGAAATATTGTTATAATGATCCCTATTGCCATAATTCACGAAATTTAAATTGCTGAGAAGCAAAGGAGCAGCTTTCACCATAAAATTGTTTAATTTTTCACTAACTACACGGAGATCCCCTCGAATTACCTACATTCATATTACTCTTACTAACCCTCCTAATATCATTTACGATTTTCCATGCACACTTTACTTTATTGTCACTCTCAACAACCCTCTGAGCATAGTAATCTTTACGAGCTGCTTGCAGCAATTCATTATACTCATTTTTTTTTTTAATTATTACACTCATTTCTATAACCCTCATTAGCTCTGCTCAATACCAAAAGAATGTCTAGCTCTCTCTTGCAGGTGTGTTACGATACATATTTAGGCGATGCTTATTATTTACTTTAATCCTTTTAAGTGGAAAACAGCTATTAAATATAGGTATCAGCGTATGCATAAAAGCATTTCACTGGCCCTCAACATCACACTCTCTCTCATCATACATCAACTGCCAATCCTGCTCAGCCAAGGATGTTTAAAAATATGTGCTCATTAAACAATCTTTTGTTCAAAAATTCAGGTGATTTATCACTACATAAGTTAAAAGTAATTTTTTGACTAGTATGAACAGAAATGGTAGTATGTAACACCTTGGCTAAAAAGGATCCACAATTGGTAAAAATATTGTCAATAAGTACCAGTGCCCCTTGTACTCACTCGAGTTCGTTCAGTTATAGATGGAAATCAATTATATGAGCTCATTAGAGACAAGAAAAGCCGCCGATTCTTTGCCATCAATAAGAAGATCATCATCGCAAAGAAAATAAAACATTATCACCAATAACGTTACTTAGAATAATTTCAGTTTTCTGGAAAAAAAAAATCAGGATCTGACGTAGGCGTACAGTACACAACCAGGATGACCACTCAGGCAAGAATCGCTTCCACAGCCGCACACCCAAAATGAATGTCCTTAGTCAAGTGCTCGGTGAGATCCAAACGGGTCTTCCATGCTGTGCCCCGCCGATTGTAAATTGCAGAGCCCCCATGGCAACCCTCATACCTACCGCTAATACTAAATATTAGCGGCTAGGTCGCGCCGGTCTAAAATCGTTCCCGATGACGAAATACTGCGTGCGACGCCTCCCTCTCTCTCTTACGACTCCAACGCCATCTAGTGTATGTGGCGATGATTCGAGCGATTGTATTCGCGCTATGTATTCGTGATACAATCAATTTGCGGTATAAGCCGTGGTGGTATAGAGGTTTAGATGGTTGGGTCTCAATTCTGTGGCTATCGGCGCCGGCGGCTGGGGTCCAAACCCCGTTGCCTTTTTTTATTTTTTTTTACGGTTAAATTTCTAAACAGTTTTTTTTCTTGATTTTGGGTATGTCTTGGGTTAATTTGGGTTAGCAAACAGATTTTTTCTTGATTTTGGGTATGTCTTGGGTTAAGTTTGGGTTAGCCCCTGGTTAGTTTCCTTTTCTTGAGCCCCCGTAGCGAGCGGACGGCCATACGAAAAGTGATATATTGCTTATTGTAATACGTGCCCGTACTTTGGATGCATTTTATACGAAATATACAGCAGCTTGCATGTGTTTCCTCCAATACAAACACAATCGTGTCAGGAACGATTTTAGACCGGCGCGACATAGCGACTAGTAGGCTAAATGACCGTAGTTGTTCCACCAATTTCCAGTGTTCCGTGACTGCCAGTGCCACACACTCATGCTCGTCCACCAACTGCTCAAGCTAGTCAAGCACATTTCCAATTGACTGGATACTGTGGTGATTGATGTGTAATTCTTATTTGCTGAGCCACGTTTACTCCTGGCGGAAAACGTCTCTGCAGGTTCAGAAAATTGTTGAAAATTATTCCTGTTGGCCAAAGTTCAGGCTTCATTATAGCGGTTGACGCATCAGCTGGGACCGCGAGTTTGAAGGAGCTTCGGTAATTGTTTAGTATAGGTCCTTCACATAAAATGACTATTTTGTTATTATAGAAGGTTAGAGTTCATCTTAAAAAGTCATTTTATACCAAAATGTTCTGGCGGAAATGATAATTTATGGAAATATTGAATATTTTTTACCTTAAATCTGAAGGACATATACTAAACAATTACGGGGGGAGTAATTATTTGGTATATGTCCTTCACATAAAATTACTATTTTGTTATTATAAAAGTTTAGAGTTCATCTTAAAAAGTCATTTCATACAAATATTTTCTGGCAGAAATGGTAATTTATGCAAATTCTGGGTTAATTTCGATTAGTTTGGGTTGTATTGGGTTAGTTTGAGTTAAATCCGGTTAGTTTGGATTAGCAAAAAGCTAACAGCGCGATAGTGCGTTCGCTTCAACTTATTAAGCATCAACAACACGAAATTTTTTTAAGTTTTTTTTTATCTTTGGGTTAGTTTGGTTAGTTTATCTCGTAAAATAAGAATAAATAAATTAGTTTGGTTTAGTTTGGGAAACTAACCAAACTAACCCCAAGAAACACACAATAAATATAAAAGCGGGTTTTTGTAGATTTATCCATATGGTCAAATTTTTATTAAACGTTTTATTTATGAAATAAGTCAATAATCTATAACAATACGAAAATAAAAATAACATTAATAAGACCAACATTTAATAATTATTAGGGCTGGTATACTTCTGCAGCAGCTTTGAAAAAATGATGAACACGGTGTTCTAAACTAAACTTTTTTTTAAATAGAAATTCTCCCAAGGACCCAATGAAATGGCTTTCTTTTCGTCCATAACGTGGTATGCCTCCTCCTTACATCTCTCCATGTCCTTTCAATATTTTGAGTGTGTACTCTTTTGTCATCGGGATTTATAAAATGTATTGAATGATTTACAGTTAAATGCAGAAATTGTTCATTTTTTAACCCATCATAGGCCTTCCAGCAGTCACACTACTAAAGTTCCTGGTTTAATCCACTTTTTAATTATATATAATAAAGTAGTAGCATCCCTCTTTTCAACAGGTACCAAAAATATATTTTTTGAGTTTCTTTCGAAACCACCAAAGACCCATTGACCCGGAATCACACGACCACGATTATATTTTCTTTTACTAAACTTTGCCTCGTCGATTTGTACAATAACATTACTTCATTACATATTATTTTTTGTCTTGGGAATGGCAAAATATTCCACAATACTGGTAAATATCCACAATTTTCAATGGATAATTTACTCTTGGAAAACCAAGTATTATTTCTTCCGCTTTTTATAAACTGACATTGTTGTTTCCCCTTTTTCTTACTTTTTCAACTCTTAAATCAATAAATGAACATACATAAATAAGACATTTTAAGACAAGAACTTGACTTAAAGCACCTAAATGCAAAGCGATTAATATTTAATTCAGCTATGCCGTTACATTTTTCACATGGTATTTCATTATTAATAATTCTCTGGCTTTATAAAAAAACTGAATATAATCCATTTTATTGGAACTTAATATTGCAAATTTCCTAATATTAATATTACATGTTTGACAATCAGCCATTTTTATAAATTATAAAAAATACATATTTTTTGAATTCTTGTCAGTGACAGCAACCAGAAACAGCCTTCTTTGATAAAATATATTTTACATACACCTCACGTTTAGCCAATGACACAAATATTGTTTCAAAAATCCTTTTTTGGTTAAAAAGTAGCGCTTTCGCACGTTTTCAAATCTATTGATAATGTTGATTTTTATTTCAAATCGTGTTATCGCGATATTTTCAAAAGCTGACAGATTTAAGGTAAAAAATGTTCAATATTTCTATAAATTATCATTTCTGCCAAGAAATCTTTGTATGAAATTACTTTTTAAGATGGACTCTAACCTTCTATAATAACAAAATAGTCACTTTATCTAATTACTTAGTAGGTAAGAAAATGTTTGTATAAAATTACTTTTTAAGATGAACTCTAACCTTCTATAATAACAAAATAGTCATTTTATGTGAAGGACCTATACTAAACAATTACCGGAGCTTCTCACCTCGTCATTCTTGGTCTTCATCCTGTAGCATGAACAGTCTGAAAAGCTATTCTCTTTTAGATACCCCTAAGACGCTTTGGTCGGGGGTGGTTGGTCCAAATCTCGAAATAAATATCTATTTTCTTTGAACCTTTTCTTGACTAGGTGCTGCCACAAAAATGTTATTCACATTCTCCCTAGTTCCCCTTTTGGGCTCAGGTCTTTTTGCTTTTGATTTCCGATTGACTAGTTGCCATCCATTATCAATATTTTCATTAGGCTGCCCAGCAGTAAGCCCCACACTCTGTTCGCTCTCAGGAATTTGTGTAAAGGTTGTTATTTGTTAATGTTTTGATAATTTCATAACCTCTACTTCTTCTTTATTTTTGTCAGGTGTGGCGTTATACACGTCAAGGACATTGCTGATGGATGATTTATTTTTTGACGTGGTAATCGTTTTAGGGGTCGAGCTACTCCGTACACAATCCGATTTGCTCAGATCGTCGGTCTTATTTCACTGTTGCCCGTCGGACGGAGCGGGTTCCATCGCACCTTTCTCATCTTTCGTCAGTGCCGATGCCACAACTGTAGCCGATGTCCATATTTTGTTTGTGAGGGATTCTTCCATGACATCCATTCTTTTCATAACCCATGAAATTTCCAAGCATAGTTTTAGTCTGTAGCTCGGCGATTTTTTGTTTTAGATCCTTAATTTCCACTTCCTTGTCCGCAACCGCCGCACTAATTTGTTTGTTTACATCGCTTTGGCGGGAAATTTTTTCACAGACTGGGCATAAAATAAAGCCTGTGCTGCCACTGATGACTAATAATCCTATAATACGGATAGATGATACACTATTTGACAATTTGTACACTTCACAAAACTTTTTTCCACATTTTTACTACAATATTTGCACTTTTTATTCTCTTGACTAGACGGTACATTAAACAGAAAGTATAAAAAGTATAAGATTAAATAAACTAAACGTAAAAATATGTCGACGCATTCTTCTAAGATCCTACATATTTTTTGATCTAAAAAATAGTTTTATGAAAGAAATGTCAGTTTATTAGGAGATTCTTTTTTTTGTTTGTTAAAGGCCAATTCCCATTAGTGCAGCATCAAGCAGCGCGGCACATTAAAAGGCTGCTTCCAGTTGCGTACATGTTATTAAATGACACCGTTTCCACATAACCAGCACAGCGCCACGCTTTGCGACGCGTTACACAGCAACAAAATTTTTATTCTTTCCTGAGCCTGAGCATGCTGCTTATCAGCGCGCTGCGCTGCTCTGCTAGCTGACGGACTAGTGTGAATTAACCGAGGCATCAAATACATGCAGCGATCGGTACTTTTTTTAGTTTTAATGTTTAAATATTTATAAAATTTTCGTTTATCATCCTGGAGTCGCCTAAAGAGTGTATGAAATTCACCTTCCTCTAACCTTGCTCGAAATATTTTTTTTCCTTTTTTCTTTTATTTTCTTCATATTGATAATATATGGCTGTTAATAATATCATATCGTCTGATGATGAAGTGGTAGACATTCTCTGCTGTCAACATTGTCACAAAATTCAGCACTATACAAGACTGATTATTTTTGCTGCTTGTTAGCTTGTTTGTTGTCAGATGCTGCTCAAGTGGAAATACTAATCTTATAAAGGCTGCTCGTGATGCGCCGCGC
This sequence comes from Pissodes strobi, assembly GCA_016904865.1. Lineage (NCBI taxonomy): Eukaryota > Metazoa > Arthropoda > Insecta > Coleoptera > Curculionidae > Pissodes > Pissodes strobi. Next base: position 3,409 of record JAEQML010078898.1, on the reverse strand, counting down.
AGGACTGCGATGCGCTGTTCGCTGCTGCTCAAATGGGAATCCTCCTTATTTCTTACTACCTCATCTATTCCAGTATAAAATATATTAATATATCTTATGCAGAAGAAAAAATATATTGATTTGCAGATCTGTAAACAATTTTTTTGCCCTTTTCATTTCGGTAGCGTTTCAAACGTTTTAGCTATAAAGTCGAATTTAGGAAATACATCTGTTTTATTTATTTAGCTGTGGTGACTGAAGCTGTTTTGACATTAACTCGAAATATATGCTCCAGAGCCAGTAAGCAAACTCTGAAGCGTTTCTAGCCACATTAGGGTTAGCGCTATTTCACTAAACGAGAGGCCATTTGTACGCCACTGAATGATTCTGATACTTTCCTCCTTTAAATTGTGTCTTGAGATGCAACTTTTCTATACAAATTTAAAAATCCAGCCACTGTATGGAAATAAAATGTTTTGCAAATGGAATTTAATTTTTCGAGGGCTTAGAAATAAATAGGTACATGTTTAAATGAAAAAAATGAATATTATTTTCTATGATATTGACGAATTTCTCTTAACTATAAATCTGTCTATAGTGTGATAAAACGTTAATGAAAATGCCAAAAATATATAGGGAAATGTGTAGTTTAGTGAAGAATAATATGTTCTACGCTTAGAAATAAAAATTTTTGATATTTGAAAGTTAAAGCCTAGTCATTCGAATCAAACAATATTAGGGGTGCTAATCGAGTTTTGTGTTTAACTGACGCAGCGGGCATTTTTTTAAGTACTAACAGTAGATATGTAGCCTGTGCGACGCACGGTACCTTTATAATTAATTGTTCGTCAAGCCCGAATGTTTGTAAAACCAGAGCTGTAAGAAGTGAACAGATTTTATTGATTGATTCATCTTTTTCTTGCTTAAAACTTTGAAGAATATTTTGATAATACATACAGGGTGATGCAACCAACCAGTTGCTTTAAGCGTTGGATTTAAATTATCAAAAAGTGCTTCAACTATTCTGCGTGATTGCGTTTGGGATAAATGATGTTTTATAATTCTATGGCCTTTGTCAGTATTTAAACTTTTCCTTGAGTCGAATCTCGTAATGACCGGATTATAGAAAATGCCGCATTAATGGCAAATTTCATACGATATGCTTTATTAATACTTTATATTCTACAGTTGTAAAGTAGAATAACTTAAAATACCACTGTGGTAATTTTTAAAAACGATAATTTTTTGGACTTGAACCATTTTATAACTGAAAATATTTCAAATTTTAAACATAAACAGGTCCTGCAAAATTGCATCTTGTTAAGAAAAATCTTATTTAATCCTTCACAATAAGCAAGGCCTAGGACATCCCCTTAATTACTACTAATACTCCTTCACAAACTGAAAAAGTATTATATGCTTCGAAAAATAGCAAAGAAGTTGAATATTATAATTTTTTTATAAAATTGAACGGGCACATGCGCAGTTCGAGCATGTCAATACTATACTGTCTTCTTTAATGCATATGTGATGCAATTATCTTGTTAATCCTTATCTTATTTAACCCTTCACAATAAGCAAGGTCCAGGACCTCCCCTTAACTACTACTACTCCACAAACGGAAAAAGTATTATTTGCTTCGAAAAATAGCAAAGAAGTTGCTAGGGAATGCAATACTGTACTTTAATGCATATGGGATGCAATACGTATAGTACCATAAAATATTAACTATTTTCACAACCAATGTCAAAATTTTCTCGATAGTAGTGTGTTAAAGAGTGTGAGTCCTCTTCCTCACGGAGGAGGTGATTTACCCCTCCGTGAGGACTCACTCTCTTTGAATCACTAAGGAGTCTCTCGCTTCATGAAATAAGTTTGTGCCTCCCTGTAGAATCTTAATATATTTCCTCTCCTTTTCTACTATTAAGATACAGACATAAGCCTGAGCGTTGTTTCACACGATAATGTAATCTTGTTGAATTACGCTTCGGTTATCGGCCTACTGAGGAGGCTCTGACCATGAAATAAGGTGTTGCCTTTTGCATAACCTTGATACAGTTTGTATGCAACCTTCGGCTTTTATTCCCCTAGCAGCTTAGGGTTCTCCACTTTAATTATTAGAAGAGGTTTGGGTTGCTCGTTTTATAATTTTCATTAAGGTAGAAATACGTTTTTCTTAGAAGCAACATGTAATAGTCAATATAGGGCACAGAAGAAACTATTTGTCCTTAAAGCATAATCGTTTAGGCTTCTCGATTGCACCACCCTGTATATAAAAATTTAAATAAGCTAATTTTTATAAATGGTGTCAATTACCAGGTACTCCGTAGTAAGGCTTTGTATCCATCTGTTAAAACTTAACAAAAGTGTTCTAGTCTTTAATAAACTAAAAAAAACTATCGTTGATAGAATCAAATGTTTTTTGTATGTAGATGTACAGGGCGTTTCCGTATATGTTAAGCTCCCATCTAGCTTTTATTTATTGGAAATAGGGCCAACCTGGTGGTTCAGAAAGACTTACAACTTTTGTAAAAACCGTTTTTATCTATCTTCAAAAACTGTAGAAACGCTCAAAATACCCGGAAACGTGCTGTTTTTTCCAGTAGGGGAGACTAGGGTATAATGATCCCTCTAAAGTTAAAACCCATATATTTTCAAAAATGTGAGACTAGTGATGCTACTAAGGAGATTCAGTATTCAATTGTCTACAGTTTTTCTAAAAAATTTAGACGAAAACCTACACCACTGTCTGAGATGTCTGCAGATGGATCATTTTACCTAAATGTTAGAGGTGAAATGATCCCACACATGTGGTAAAATAGTGACTTTTCGATTGTCATTTTAGGTTTAAAATCGCATACTTTTAAGCACTAGCGCCTAAAAGTGACCCTTTTAAGCATTAGAACCTAAAAGTGCATATTTATTTTTTTTTCTATTTATTATAAATATTAAAAATACAATTACTTAAATTACTAAATTGAATCTTTGGCTTACCCACTTAAATCAGATTTTTTTTGTTTGTTGTTTCTAAATGATAAGTTGCTGTCGTAAAAATAAGAAAGAATCTGAAGCAGCAACTTTAACCGGATCACAGGTATAGTTCGTAAACCGAGCGCTGATCGTTACGTCATACCTAGTCTTTCTCTGTCAAGCCACCGTCAATCGGAGATGACAGAAATTTGACGGTTAAGCTGCGGATGCTAGAATATCGTATGAAATTCCTCATGTGTCAAAGTCACATACCACGTATGTGATTGAACGTTCTATCTAACCTCACATTCGATACCGACAGTAGCTGTATTTTACCGATTCGTCCGATGTATTTTCTATGCGATGCGTGGAGATGGACTCTTTGCAGAAGTTTCCAAATTTTCGCGGGTGGGACGTAATAAAATAGGATCGCGTCTTGTTGCTAGGCCGCGACCCGCGC
>JAEQML010078897.1:0-12226 GCA_016904865.1 Pissodes strobi | reverse complement strand
AAATGCTAGTTTTTAGGATGCAATGAATTGCCGTCAACAACTTTGGTGGTCCAGTAAAATCGACACTGTCTTTGCAAGAAAACATAGATAGACTTGTTCGATATTTTTAAAGCGAATGTCAGTGGGATATCGACCAAAAAAGTCACAAGTGTTGTCCTAAGAGGAGACGCAAATTTTTGAATGAAGCACCGGACAGCAAATATTTAATGATGAAGGTTGTCGCAGTTTTTGGAATGGCAGGTGCTTGTAGAAGGAATGAATTAAATAAAATGACCATTGATGACATGAGAGAAATATATGATATTTTGCTGATAAGTATTCCACTTACAAAAACCGATAAACCAAGATCGTTCGTTATTACCAAGGGACTAAAAAGTTACCGAAAATACGTCAACTGCAGGGATGTCCGGTGAAGATCCTTCAAAATTAAGAATTTTAGGAAGAAGTTGTAATGTTTAAAACTATACATCAAGATCAATAAAAAAAGTGGTTTTCATAGAACAATTATTAACAAAAAATTGTCCGTAAATTCATGCACATAACAAGTTATCTTTAACAGCAATTCACAAAACGCCGGACCTAATATTATAATTTAATTTATTATTTTGGTGGCATTATTTAAAGTCCCTACAATAATGATATTTCGAAATTCTCAATTATAGATTTTATAACCAAAAAAATGAGTTACTAAACAATAAAATTCACAGTCATTCACAAAGATGCAACCGGGGGAGACATTGAAAATGCCGAAGCAGAATGCAACGCTTACTAAATTTGACATCTGAGAAAACTCATAATTAAGTGGGAATATAATAGTTGATAGAAGTTTGGGTGGTAGATTACATAAGTTTACTTTACTAAAATATACCAAATAAATGCATATTACTTGAAGTTTCGTTCTTTTTTACAATTTATAACGTTATAAGAGTGATTGAAAAAGCAAAAGACCATTTGCATTCGATTCGTCTGACATTCCTCGATCTAACGATATGAGATACGACTAGCCTGTCGTGAGAAACTTAAAGCCACCCTCACCCACCCTTAACACAATCTAATGTAAAAAATGATTTTTAGCAGATTACGTAAGTTTAGTTTTTTAAAACATACCACATAAATGTATATTACTTCAAGTTTCGATCCTTTTTAGAATTTATAACGTTAGTGGTGGTTGTAAAAACTGCATTCGATTCGTCTCTCAATCCCCGATCTAACGCGGTTAGTTTCACTCCTGAGTCGGTTCCACTACGTTATAATCAATTTTAATAGATTTGATTAGACGTCTAATTAATTTTCGGTTAGTTTCACTTAGTCTTAACTTTTTTTTTACTTATTTGAGCCGATTCCGTTACGTTATAATCAATTTTAATAGATTTGGTTAGTCGTTTAATCAACTTTCGGTTAGTTCCACTTAGTCTCAAATTATTTTACAGCTGGTTCCGATACGTTATAATCAATTTTAATAGATTTGGTTAGTTTTGATTTATTAGTCATCTAATCAACTTTCGGTTAGTTTCACTTAGTCTCAACTTATTTTAGTTATTTGAGTCGGTTCCGATACGTTATAATCAATTTTAATAGATTTGCTTAGTTTTTGTTAGCCGTCTAATCAACTATCGGTTAGTTTCCCTTAGTCTCAATTTATTTTACTTATTTGAGCTGGTTCCGATACGTTATAGTCAATTTTAATAGATTTCGTTAGTTTTAATCTATCGTCTATCCGACTTTCGGTTAGCTTTACTTAGTCTCAATTTATTTCAGTCATTTGAGTCGGTTCCGATACGTTATAATTAAGTTTACTAAATTTGATTAGTTTTGGTTAAGGTGGAATTCCCTCCGAGCGACAGCTGCGATGATCGTTCAGCGATCGTCGCTGAGACTGATACTGTTGTTCCTTTATGGAATCACTATCCTCCAAGCGACAGCCTTCGGCGATAATCGTCGGGGGCAGCGTGCGTCGCAAACAGGTGGAATTTCCTCCGAGCGATAGCTGCGATGATCGTTCAGCAATCGTCGCAGCGACGATCGCGCTGAGACTGATACTGTTGTTCCTTTATGGAATCACTTTCCTCCAAGCGACAGATATATTGGTTTTATTTCTTTGATATTCACGCAGCCATCAAAAGACCCTAATTAAACTATAGATCAGTTCACGCTCAAAAGTTAGTGTGGCGCTTATGGAGAACGGCGTTGCCAAGTTAACGTATTACATGATTTTAGCCTCGTTTCTGCAGGCAGTTAAATAAATGCATAATTTCTTAAGCGGGAGGTATTTTTTTATATGTACAATAAAATTAATAGAAATTATTATATTGAAAATTATTTAAAGTAGTTTTCCAAGACAAAAAAGTAGATTTTATTCAAAAAATAATTACAGGTAACATTTTATTATATTAGATATAGAATTTATATACAATATATAAAAAAAGTACGTTTTTTTACAAAATTTTATTTACTTTTATCTGTGGGTCTGTCTGTCTGTCTGTAATCAAATCTTGCAAGCTGAATTAGAAGTACTTCTAAATGACTAAACAACCGATTGACTTCAAGGGTAGAAGAGGGGTGCATTACTTAAAGTATGTCCGATTTCGTTTGAAATTGGTATATGGGGACTTTGGGGCCAAGGAATATCAATTTTTTTTTAGATTTTGAAAATTCAAAATGGCCGATTTTGGATTAAATCTAGCAAGTCAATTTTAGCTACTTCTACATATCCCATTGGCTTCAAATTTGGTACGCGTTTGTAGTTCCACTGAAAATACAAAACTATGGTGATTTTCCCCCCCCCCCCCCCCCCCCCTGAAGGCTAGTGGCGGGGGTACAACTTAAACTACGTCCGATTTCGTTTAAAATTGGTATATGGGGGTGGTATATGGTGGGGACAAGGAATATGAATTTTGTAACAGATTTTGAAAACTAAAAATGACGGATTCAAAATGACCGTTTGGGGTTAAACTTTCCAAGTAAATTTTAGCTGCCTTCTACATATCCCATTGGCTTCAAAATTGGTACGCGTTTGTAGTTCCAACGAAAATACAAAACTATGGTTTTCCTCCCCCCCCCCCCCCCCCCCCCCCCCCCCCCCCCTTTAAGGCTAGTGGTGGGGGCACAACTTAAAGTCAGTCCGATTTCGTTTAAAATTGGTATATGGGTTTTTTGGGAACAAGGAATATGAATTTTTTATCGGATCTTGAACATCAAAAGTCAAAATGGCGGATATAAAATGGTGAATTTTGTTGTTTTGAAGAATTCATGACCACCATCGATCTGTAAAACATATATAACAAAACTCGCGATACTGTTTTTTTCCTCAACTTTCTTTTTTTAAATACGCACTTAATTTTTTTTATCGCTTTTTTAGATGATATTGGCGTTTTATAGCATTTTAATTTTTTTATTTATTTTTTTTTTCAATTTTTTATTTTTCTTTGGCGTAATTTTGAATAGTTTAAGTTAATTAATTTTAATTTAAGTTCGTATTAAAAACAAAGTTGATGAGGGGTACGGAATCCGACGTTTCGTCTTGAAGGGGTCATCGACTTTTGTTTAAATACAAACTTTAATTAAATTTAATTAATATAAAGTATTCAAAATTACGCCAAAGCAAAATAAATAATTAACAGAAAAAAAATAAAAAAAATAATGTTCCTCAGCTTTATAAGCCCACAACTGAAAGAGATGTTTGGTGTTTCTTTTTACTTTTTCTTCAACTTTTTTTTTCATTAAGCCTTTTTCCCCGACCTCGTAGCTGAACTCCTTCGCCTTTTTTTCGCCGAAAACCGCGTTTCTCTAAATTTTTCTTTTTAGCATTTTTTTTCTTATTTTGTTTTATAATGCTTTTATTAAATTTTTTCGCTCTTTTTATTTTTTTTCTATTTTTTCGAATATTTTTGGGTATCCGAGGAAGTGGGGGTATAATTCCCCCCCCCCCCCCCCCCCCACTGATGACCCCGTAAAAGAGGATCATCACTTGTCAGATTTTCGACCGGAAATACTCGGAATTTCTAAACGGCATATTGTTAGGCATCTAAATGCGCAATTTTGCGCTAATTTGACTGACACTGTATCTCTTAAGGTTTTCGAGATCCCCATATATAGACTCGAATTCGAGCCACCCTGTACACCTACTATAAAAATATAAATATGAAAATATTAATTATTAATGATGCTTAACGATACGATACTCTTATAAATAATTATCAAGGTTCCATACGTTATTAAAAGGCGGCCGAGTTGGCAACGATGCACAGTTATTTCCCATAAGAAAAGCATTGCCATAAGGCGCCACGCTAACTTTTGAGCGTGAACAGAACTATAGACAGTTTATTAAAAATCATTGTCAGGTCTCTCTTTATATTCAACCAATTTTAATCTCACATATATTATTTCTAAACATCATTACTGCACCCTGTATCTGTCCTTATGTGTCTGAGAACGAGATCAATATCGAATAGTTCTACAAAATTCAATCAGAAATATATTTCGGGCAAGTTTTCGATATTTAGAAACTTGAAACCATGCCGTTAGTGCAGCTTAGAGCCAGATATTAAATAACTTTTCGTCGAGTAAGTTTGCCGGATATTTTGTTACACTAGATCGCCACTTCAACGCTTTCAGCTATAACTTCGGCCGCCATTGTTTGTCCTGTTATTAAGTGGAGGGTAATAAAAAGTAAATTTTTAACGAATTTCGCCATGGCTGGGTCTGGAAATGAAGAAGAGAAGAAAAATAAAGTGTAGATATGAATTTCTCGAGAAGTCGTTTCCAAATAATATGACTAAGCCAGCCATAAATTGCAATAGAGGACGTTTGTGTCGCACATACAAAGTTTTAGATGACGAAAAATACAAACCTGTAGTATTTAGTATTGCAAATGCAGAAATATTTTAAAAAAATTCCGTCGGTTCAAAGCGAACTATAATACGAATATATATACCTCTGATTTCGTCAATGTTCGGTACGGTTGTAAATTTTTAACATGCTGACGTCCGCGCGCACGTGCGTCTCCCGGGGTGGCGCTTAGGTCTTCGGAATCGCTCCAGTGAGCGGCCTAGGCGTGCTATGTGTGGCTCAGGGTGATCCCGGGGTAGGGGGCCGCTTAGACTCGGCGTGACCGAGTGACGCTCTAGCTGCCCTATCTGGAGCCTCGCCACGATTTGAGCTTCCCGAGAATATTTATTAATTAAAAGAAATTGAGAAACAGATTCCTGTGATAACCAAAGGCCGCTGCCGGGTCTAATATGAATTCTTCAGGGTCCCCAACATTCTCGCTTGAAGTCAGCCGGGGACTCTGGTTAAAGCTATCTGTTCCTCTGATCTATCTCGATCCAGTTCAAGCACCAAGAGCTCATCCACACTCGGGGGCTTATGGTGCACGGTTGCCGTCGACTGAGGGGTTCGGAAAGTAATTTTGACTTTTTCTATGGCTCAAGATATTATAATAATATTTATGTATTTACAATGTTTATATCACGAGATGCCAAGTCGTTATCGAGTCGACTACTCGCTATTTAAAAGAGTTCTCAGACAACGTCCAACCCGTAAACTGATCTCACTGTCAGTCCGGGCGGAACGACGGTGGGTTCACCAAAGCCTTCCCCGCTATCCAAGGGAAATTGTAAATAGCAGCCACCACAGAACGTCTGTCAGCAACAGGCTGAATTAAATCCAACACAAGGTTAGTGGGCAATAAATTTGTCTTGGACAAGAACTTTAGAACACCCTATAGATGTATAGGAAATCCAACTAATTATGAAGGTCACCCTACAAAATTGACTCAAAAGTTTAAATTAAATTAAAACAAAACTTCGGCTTACTTTCTCCTTTAGGAGACCGAAAATCATATGCTTTAAAGAACAACGGTAGTGGGGAAAGATTCCCAGGAGGTCTACTTTTTAGCTATTCGTCTTTTTGTATGCCAATGTACAAAATTTAAATTTTGACTTGAATCCTTATAAGAAGTCTTTATGAAGTGCCAGAAGGGCTTAAAAGGGGGAGGATTGTTAAAAGGTGGTCGTCAGTAGTCACACAAAATATCTACGACCCTAATCTAATCATATCTCCTAATCTTGGCTAAGCCTTATACAAAAATCAGTAATTCGAATGATTAGGACACCCTGTATAATTGAAATCTAATTCATGTACCCGAATTTACTGGATAAGCATTATACATGTACTAGGAGAATTCAACTCTAATCTAGTCTTTTTGGAAAAATAAGTTTTATTTGGATTTTTTCTCTAATGATCAATTACTACCAAAGACTTAAGATAGTTTATTTAACACGTACATAATCTCATAAATTCCTCGAAGATTTGAGGCTAAGAGTTAAATGGTTGAGTTGGTAGTCCCGCTAGGATTCATGAAAATCAACGATGGCGTTTCTCGGCTGGCCCAAAGTGATTTCTTGCTTCTTGCCTTTACGGTATCTGAACTGCAACTAATTTTACATTTAATTCTAGCGACTCGCTTCAGAGCTGGATATTCCCACCCGAGCGAGCACAACCAATCGAAGGTATTAATTTTTGCGCGATTGAAAAGTCGGTTGGGCTTTCGATGGTTGAGAATACCAAACCGCCGATTCTAGAATCATGGAACGTTAAAACTGCCACATGCAGGTGTACATTTTTACGGAACATTTTTGACGGCTTACATTTTTATCCAGTGGCGTGCTTAAATGCGACTAAGTGTAAAGGACGTTTTTACAATAATACCTACCCCACCATTAACTAGGTCTCAATACCACCTGGGGTTTTTATTATACTAATCATTAAGGCAGTGAATTAAAGAAGACAATTAAATGGAATATTTGTATGTATTATACATATGTTTTTAATTATCTCTCCAATTTAAAAAATATATGCCCTAACTATACCCTTAACCTTTAACCGGTGCGTTTAACAGTCTCGCCGCCACGTGAATTAGTGGTACACCAAAAACCTTTATACAGTGATGGGCTAAAATATGGAACAAATTCATTATCTCGTAAACCACAATTTTTTTTTAAAATCGCTCGAACCTCTCGATTTTGCTTTTCGATCGCGCATATTCTGACATAAAATGTAGATATACAGGGTGTTCCAAATTAGAGTGACAGAAAAATTATTTTTTTATTAAATGGAACCCCCTGTATATTATTGCATATTTGGATTTTGCGGAGAATTCTAGACACATTTCATGAATAATGTCCTATACCTATCTCCAACTGTTTTTGAAATATTGACAGTTGAAAATCGACCATTTACCAAGTTTGACAGCCTGTGAAATCTAAACGACTAAAGATAGAGCAAAATGGTTTGCCCTTTCCTATCTTGGTTTTTCATAAGCTATCGTTTGACACTAACTTAAGGTTTAACCAGAGGTTAAATTTAACCGCAATTTCTTACCTTCGGCCTTCAAAAAATTTTTCCCCTAACTTCTGTCTTGAAGTTCCAAAATCTCAGAAAAACTCGATAAATTCGGTAGAAGGCTGATTCGGTACCAGTTGAGAGTGCTGGCCCTACAATGTCTTTTCCTTCGCTTCAGAGCTTCTTTGGCTTGTCTGTAAACTTCTTAGAGCCCTTCCTTTTTTCGAGAGTGTCGAAAATTCGTCCCAGTTCTGAGGTTGCAAAATCTCAGAAACCCTCAATAAATTCGGTAGGAGGCTGATTCGGTACCAATTTAGAGTGCTGATCCTACAGTGCCTTTTCCTTCTCTTCGGAGCTTCTTTGGTTTGGCTGTAAGCTTCTTAGAGCCCTTCCTTTTTCCAGATTGTCGAAGATTCGTCTGTCCCTAGTGGCCAAAAATCTCGACCGTGCACAATCAATCGAAGGCGATAATGTTCGCGTGATTTAAAAGTCGGTTGGGCTATCGACGGTGGAGAATACCGAACCGCCGGTTCTAGAATCATCGACCGTTATAACTGCCACATGCAGGTGTAGATTTTTACGGAATATTTTTTTGGCGGGATTCATTTTTATCCAGGGGCTTCCTTAAATGCGGTTAAGTGTAAAGGACGTTTTTACAATAGTGTTATTTGAACCCTTATCGCAAACAGTTGAAACCTGGGCCGCTCTTTTATTTTTTCCATCAATGATTTGGCCGTGTTTACCATATTTTTGGTAGCACGAAGAACACTTAGCCCTTATGTATGATGTTGATTTAACTGTCGTCTTTTTAGGTTGGCTGAGGCTGGTGCCAGAAATTATTTCTGGAAACTTGGAGATTGCTATTTTGTTTGGTGACGAAGTATTTTCACAATATAAACAGTAGACTTCAATTATGTGTTTTTGATACCATTTGGTGCACCGCCTAAGCGCCGAATATGCCAGCTGAACTAAAATTAAAAGAAAATTTGCCGAAATCATAATTGACAATATATAGGGGTTTAATGTTGTTAGTTTGGTGTTTCCTACTTTGGACTGCCACCATGTCCGCTCCCGAGTGAAGAGTAGTCAACATCCGGACATCTTACTGATCCTTCCATTTGAGGATGGTAACACCTTCGGGTGCCTCCCTTGCTATGAATTCACCATTCTGTAGTTTGGCATTTTTAATCTCCACAGGAATATATTTTCGATTTTGCCGCACAGTTCCAACAACAGTGCAATAGATATCGAGAAGAGTTCTGCCCTCATCTAGTAAAGTTTTCATTAACATCATGACAACACATTCAGAAGCTGTATTTCCTATATTATTCACGTCCTTGCCTATTTACAGAGACAAAAGCTATATCCTTTGCTAATACACAATTTATAAAGTTTTTTTTCATAGCGATGACGTTTCGATGGGATATACTGTCGGAAACTAATAAAGGAACCATGATTTCGTTAACGCAAATCTTCTGCTCCGAAGTATAAGCGTTTTTGAAGTTCTCCTTGAACGTGTTTAGAATCTTTTCACATTTCCGTAATCCATTGTGTTGTTCTTGATTATCAGCAAAGTGTCAGCATTTTAGTAGAAGTTCAAATCTATTACTCGACATTGTCTTTCTTGGTAAATTGAACGAGTACAGCCCACTGGTATTCCAGTAATAACAGAGTTTTGGGACCTTCACGAGTCCCTTCCATCCAATGAGCGCAATGAAATGCTTGATTTCAGAAGCGTTAGTTGGCTCCCATTCATGCAATCGTGACCTAGGGCCTATGTCCAGTTATTGAGCTGCGTATAGATGCGTTTTATCAACCATCACTGATATAATTTCATTAGTGAGAAAGAGAGGAAAATAATCTATAGGGTCTGCTAGAGCCAAAATTCCGCTAATGGTTTCATCCGTTTCATATTTTCCAACAATGGAAAACATCTGTTGATTTCCGACTAGATTACCCTATGCAATTCATATTTTGGAGTATTCTAGAATAATCCCTGGATAGGTAAACAAAAATGGTATTTAAACAAAGCTATTATGAAATGTTTTTAAGAAATCAAATCATATTAAACAATTTCAGAACCTTGTTGCTCCACAGCCCCACCTCGAGTACGGTTCTGATTTCTCTCAAATCAAGAGAGCTATTACCAAAATAATACCCCACTACTGAAATTAGTGTAATTAATTTCAATCTGATAAATATATCAAACTAAACAAAATATCTGCTATTTGGTGCTTAAAATTTTATAGACTCAATTTAGAGAATTATATATTATGGCCGAACAAATATAAATATTATATCTATAGCGGGCGGAATTTAATTTGGAAATCGAAATTTATGGTTGGATGAATAATTCCGTAACTGGGTGATCGGATAGGGGGAGAAGGGAAAACAATAAATCGTTACAGGGACATAACATACCAAGTATATTTTATTTAATAGAATAAATTTTAGCCTCCAATTAATTTGCAGGTACCACCCGATCACCGCTTGCAATTGATTTATTTGGCATTTCCTACACATATTTTTCATCGCTACAATAGTACGTGATAAAAAAAGAGTATTGTAAATTTATAGCAATTAATATTAAATGTAAAAGATCAAAACGTGTTGTATGATTTAACAAAATTTTGCCGCCCGCTGCTGAATGAGTGATCTTAATGTTTTGCCCAACAACATAATTTTGGAAAAATGGACTTAAATTTTTAGTAATTTTAGATAAACTATGTATATATAAGTTAAACTGGCTCAGCCAATATTTGGTGGATAACTATAACTAATTATTATGAAAAAAAAAATAATAATACAGTAAGTAGCAGTAACTAATCTACGTACGTCTGTAGTGTTTGTTATCTTTGTCGACCTCTCTTTGTTATATACATTTTATAAATTGTAGCTTTTGCTAATTATAGTTATAATTTTTACAGCTAAGTTAGTGTAGTTTGTAACTGGCTACTTTGTAAAGTGTGTTAATTTTTCTCTAACCTGTCAAAGAACTTATCAATAAATTATAAAAATATTAGCAATATTATCAATAATGTATTTAACATAGACATAAGCCATTTGCAATGGATTTAAATATCAATAATGTTCTATTGATATTTCAATTCATGTATTATTGTTATTGTTAATATTTTTATATAAAGCATAATTATAAATGACAATTTGATATAATTTTACCCGGAAGACAAATAGTTTAGAAAGTACCATCGCAAAACCCACTAAAACTAAACGAATGTTATGTGGTATGCATTTCGAACTAAGTAACAATTATGAGTATATCTCGTAAAGCACTGGAGAGCTTGGTATACAGCTTCACGTTAGTGTGAGATACCTTATTAAGCGCAAGGCTAGATCTTCTATTATTTGTGGGGTACAAACTAAAGTTCACTTTAACATATAAATGACCCCTCATGTAAGGTAACATCAACATTTTATTAACAGTATGTATGGGTTCACACGATTTGGTGTGTATTTGACACGGCAAATCATTTAAATATTCTAAGAAGTAACGACTTCATCACAAACTCTTTTAGAACATCCACATTCAATTTGCACCTTCCACTTTTGACACCGTTCATCCTTACACTAATCTTACGATCGGTCACGTAGGTAAAAAAAGATTTAAACATGTTTCTCCTAGACCAAAGGAAAAATAATTTATCTCACTTGCGTTTCTATATACGGCATCATGCCATTTTTATGTAAACTCTCATAGATAATTGGCACGAGCACCTTTGAGACCACACTCAGTATAATAATAAGTTTACATTTTTGGATATTCGCCCGATCACTCCTGTTGAAGACGAGATCGAGAGTCCCAATTTTTAACCTGTTGGGGATACAACCTTAACGTACCGATCCATTAATTATAAATATACTAGCGGTTCGGGTTTTTAATCGCTTACCTTCAAATTTTTCATGTTACATTATTCCTTTCGTAATTTATTGTGATGCCCATGATATTTCTAGCTCTCCCCAGTGTTTTATTTAAATATTTTACGTTTTGATTACAAATGTATGATATTTGCACACTAAATTTGCATTTGTAAAATTATTTCACAATTCTTGACCCCTACTCTTATAATATCATATAATATAAAATCAGCGTCCCAGAAGCTTGGTGTGCTATTTCGCAACAAAAAACTATATACACGGCAGCAGTTGCTCTTGCGCTACAAAGCGCAAATAAGGCCGTGCTTAGAATATTGCTCAATGCCACAGTCTGGAACACCGCAGACATGTGGCCGAGATGTCCCTGTTTTACAGATACTTTCACGGCAGATGTTCCCAGGATTTGGCCCGCTTCATCCCGCTCCTGGCAACGCCTGTCAGACAGTCACGACACATGGCAGGAGCGCACCGGTTCTTCGTACAACTGGAAACACCTAGAACATCGCTTTACAAGAACTTCTTTGTCTGGCGCACTGCATCACTGTCGAACTCACTCCCAGGACATATGTTTCCCCCTAATTACAATCTGCACCTATTCAAGAACCCTGTCAATCAACATCTTCGCACACACACCGCTCGTCGAGCGCCATAGGATCTCCCTCTGGTGTGTGTGCCACTAACCCAAAAGAGCAAATTATTGATTTATAAATGAAAACATTGCGCGCCTAATATGAGTAGTATCGAGTACGAGTGAGTGGACTAGTTAAGAGACAACAGGATTGACTTTTTGTACTTCTGAGAATAGAGTGGCGTTAAAATTTTAAGTTAATGGGCACGTTAACTAAAGTTTTACAGATACAAAGTTGCGTTCCCGTCCTTGGGCTTAAGTACGGGAGTAAGTACGTCAAATAATTGTTTTTTTATTGTTTGTATAAAAACTTTACCCCCCCCCCCATTTGTGACTTAAAATATAGATAGAGCGTGAGTACCA
>JAEQML010078896.1:0-12227 GCA_016904865.1 Pissodes strobi | reverse complement strand
TGCTCTATGACCACCACCTGCTACAATCGCGCAGGTTGACCAAGCCGATAGAGTAAAAGCCGGCGAGCGAGAAGCGAGCAGCGGTGCACTATGGACGTACCCTTAGACTGTCTCGTGCATATTTGCTTAATTTAAACTGGAAAATTCCAAAATAGGTTTTATAAAAGGATGTTGCTTCACATTATTGTTTCACCCACAATAAATCAAACTATCAGGAAGCTCATTTATGAGCGTTTATCTGTCAGATGGTTGTTTCAATATAATGAAACAGGTAAAAAATCGGTCCCCTTACGATTACTTCTAATATCAGTTCCTAAAATTTTTTTCGAAAAGTTCAATTTTGAGAACTTCCTTTTGCATACATTTTCAGACAAATCTGAGGTACCCTTAATTTGATCTATTTCAAGCTCATATGCGGGCAAGGAGGCGAAGCGCTCTTCCAGAGTGGTACTACGAGGAAATTTAACTTTTGTCCACTTTTGAATTTCCTATTCGGGTAAGTGAAGAGTGCAGACCGTTCTTATGACGCAAAAATTCTAAAAAGGTACTGCGAGCCCCTAAAAAAATAAACTTTTATACTGTTGAAAGGAGAGAGCTAAAATTTGATAATAAGAAAAATTTGTTATAGGTATGTGCTCTATTATTATGGAGGATTCATGTTTGTGGAACCTTTTTCACCATCATAGTTTTATTGGAATTTTTTATACCAGGGTGGACGTTGCGCAAATAACCCTATCGAAGATGAAAAACCTAACATACATGACGGTTTGAGGGTCAAATCTGCATCTAAGCATGCAAATAATTACAAATACAATTATAACGTCACGATTTCGATTCGACAAAGTATACTAGCTTTTTACTGTTTTGCTACATTGAGCGTTACAGTCGCATTTACTAATCATTTTCATTTTTGGCTTTCCGGCTTTTGACAACGGGGGCAGATTTGTTCCGCGAAACTGCAAATATTTTCAAATTTTCAAAGCTTTTTTTACCCTAAGTTAGGGACCCTTATATAACACTCGTGCAATTTATACCCTGGAACCAGAACTAAAAAGGAGCTATATTCAAAATTCCAATAAAACTGTGGGGGAGAAAAAGATAGAAAAATTGACCGACAAAAAAAATGGCCTCCATAGTTCTCTAGAATTAAAGTGCGGAGATTCATGATCGACAAATTAGAAACGGAAAAAAGATCCCTACATTCGTAATAAATCTTATTGCCAAACAATCTATTGCACGACAAAAATATTTGTATATTTTACTTAAGGGATCCCGATCGAAGAATGACCCAAATCTCGGATTCGTGATTATTTTCGAGCGAAAAGACCTTTCGTAAAAATGGTCAAACTGAATAGATACTTAAATTTTAGAAAGTATAGTATTTCCTACATAATTTAACCTATTCCAAACTCAGATTAAAATTAATAAAAGCTTTAAGATTGATGCCTTAATGGAACTTTATTAAATATTATTCTCGAGTTTATAATCGAAAACTAACACAAGATGCCAGTGTCCACAACTACAGTATGAAAGGAAGTCCTCGAAGCTACATGGTCATGGTTAGCCCGAGACCAAAGAAACCTTAAGCTAGTCTTTTCAAGGTAGAATAATTAGAACTGATTTTAAACAAACTACTCAATGCACCATATATGAGCATTCACTCTGCTATTATTATATGAACTGTCCTTTGACGCACATCAAAATTATTGCAATTCTTCCTCTTACTTAAAGAATCAAATCTAAATTGAAAAATAATTAAAGTTTGACCAAGGAAAGTTTAAATGTAGCCTACATATCAGCGAAAGTCGTTTATTTATTACATTTAAATCAATATAGGCGACAATGATGTAAAATGAGAAACCAACAGAACACGAGATCGTGTAGGTATTTCCTAAACTATAACCAAACCTTTAGCTTTAAATTCGCTACTAATTATTATTTATTATTATTGTGTAAACCTTACAATAATTCACAGGCCGGCATCTGTAGGCGTTTGAAAAAACTGCGAAGAAAGTTGCAATAAGTCTAGAATTAAAGAATTATGAAACTTCGGCGAGCTTTATCGTTCGATTCTCGCTTTTATTCCATCTGCCCACAGACACTGTGGGCTGATTCTTTTGCCGATTTTTTCTTCGATCTCCGTTCGCCATAATGGCTATAATCGCTTTTGATTAATTATGCCATGGGAAAATCGCTGAAGCTTGACGGAAATGCTTATGTTTCAAATGGCATTACGGATTTCACTGCTTTAATCATTTATTTACTATAATTTAAATTCCAACAATCAAATGAAGTACTGATAAACTTCAAACAATATTAGACAATTAGTAAATGAATATCTCTCACAATTCATAAGTCAGTTCATTTATTTCTCGTCGTACTATACTAAATTGATATAATCCTAAAAGATATAATAAGAGCATTTACACTAGATAATTTATAATATGTATCAGTATCAATGTATTATAAGTCGCCTTCCACTTAACGAGGCGGGTCCTGATCTCCGAATCAAATCAACAAAACCATTTTATATGTCTGTTTCTTTTCCAAACAATAAGGGTGAATAGGACTATCGATTGGCTTATTGACCCTTATTGTTTGGAAAATAAACAGACATATAAGTAAACTGGTTTTATTGATTTGATTCGGAGATCACCTCGAGGAGGACCCGCCTCGTTAAGTGGAAGGCGAATTTAATCTATCCAATTAATAGAAATATTCTTGCGAAACAAACATAGACTAGGGAAAGTCGCTCCCTGAATAAATAATTATTTAAATACAACTATTTATTGGAATTTCCTTTTAGTTGTAAAAGATAGCTAAGATTGAATCTGAAATTCCCCATAAGGATTTAACGATATATACGATAAATTACTATGTTTTTTTTAAGCTTGATATGACTGTACTTGTTATGGTATAATTTTACCTTTAATATTTTTTCTTGCAGGTAACTAATAACTGATCTTCATATTCTGTCTCCACAAAAGGTTTATATTACAGCCGAGAAAATTGGTAAGAACTGTTTTACTTGTTATAGATTATATTGTTTCTCTTAATTATACAATGTTATTTATAGCACATATCCCCTTAGAAAATATTTTGTGTAAGTTGCGTTTCATTTTTTATCTTGTATTACTAAAATAAACATGAAAATAATTAATTTTAAAAACCCTTTATGAAATAAAGCCCAGCTCCAAAGCCAGTTGAAGAATAATGATTTGTAATTTGTTTTAACGGCAAACTAATCAGATATACAATATACGATTTAACGTAACTTCATATACACATCATCTCTCAACAGTTAAGGACATTTTATTAACTTCGAAGAAAGTACACGACAACTAAGGCAAGTAGGTACGTAAACATAATATGTAACCCACGGGAGCGTTATTTTCCTCACACACGTGTTAGGAAGATAACGCACAGCTACAGGCATATGATATTTTCCGAATTCAAGTATATGTTAGAAAAATAATCTAGATCTTAAATCACATGAAAAAACTAATGAATATTTAATAAAATAATATTTATTTATATTTTTTTTGGGATGAGCGAAAAATATTGTACATAACTATTGATATATTTTGTTTATTGGAAATAATGTTGAAATAGTCCAAATTTTGATCGAAGTGGCACATAAAATGACCGACTAATATAGAACGATAATTTTAATTGATTGAATAAACCTGCGACAGCTAAAATATCTTATCTATCCCTGAGCATTTTTAAGTAACAATAGCCTCATATTATATTTTCTGTTTTTTTTTTTTATCACATCGAACAAGGAAATATATAGGTACTTCCTCTTTTGTTACATGGTTTTAAAAATTATGTTTGTGCGTGAAGTCCACGCGCGATAGAAGTGAAGCTTCTTCCTTAACAGCTATATAGAGTTAAATTACTAGAATTATTAGTATGGTTAAATATCATTTACTGGTGAAGTTGATATCGCTGAACATGTTTAAGTAACAATAGTATCATATTATATTTCTATATATTTTTTTATTATATCGAACAAGGAAATATTTAGGTCATTCAGCTTTTGTTACATTGTTTCTTAATTGTTTCTAAAAACTAAAAAATAAATTAATTGTTTCTAAATTCTGTTTGTGCGTGAAACTTCTTCCTTAACTACTATAGGTACAGCTATACAGTTAAATTATTAGAATTATTAGTATACCGTCTCCCCTTTCCGTCGTTCCCACTAACACATACGTAGATGCTATATAGGCAACGCTACGCATCCATTTCCCCTCCTGCCGGCCGTCTCCCAATCAACCGTGTGCATATTCTTCCTCCTGCGCAGCTGACGCACTCTTCAAACTCCCCTTACGCGATCGAAATTTTCCTAACGCTTGAAAATTGTCGCCCACTCAACAAAGAAGTTTTATTTCAAATATTACGATTATTATATAGAAAAATGACCAGGTAAAATAACATTTACTGGTGAAGTTGATAGTTGACGGTTCACGCACACCCTTAATCTAACATACAACACAAAATACGTTAAAAATAATAATCTAAAAGATTATATCTTATTCCTTATTCATCGTAAATAGTATGTATATTTTAATTACTTACTTTATTTTATATTTGGTATGTTATGTTCTTTGCCTGATTTATGCCCGTTTCGGATGTTTCCGTTTCTTGCGTTGTCGAAAAACTTTCCATTTCGGCTGTGACGACAGACCACAGGTGTGACCATCATCTTGGTAAAATACTGGATTAGGAAACACCCCTTACAATATGCTAACTAACTAACCGATACTAACACTACCAATCTAAAATAACCCCACAAATCCATCTGGTTTCGTGTTCTCCTCGCTTCCACTTTATCGCTTCCATTCCAGTAAAACAGAGGGGACCTTTTTTGGTCATTATTTACACTGATTGGCTACCAAAATAATAAAAATACTGACATATTCTACGTTACTTCCCTTACCATCTTCCCACATTAAATGCTGCGCAAATGTTTCTACTTCTCATAAAAAAATCACAAAGTACTCACTGCAGTTGTGTTAATAACTACTATCCGGCATATTCCATCCAAACTTACACTGTCTCTGCTGATTTTTCCATGCAAAGGTTTCGGGCATGCGTAATGACGAAACAAGAATAGGTAATAGTAGCCTCAGAAAGTTTTTTACCAGCTCGTTTTCTTAACAACGGCAAATACTGATTTTTTGCACTTTAAAATGATAATATTTCTGGCGCAAACGTCAACATGACACTATTTCTTAAATTATGATTATCTGTCTCTCTAGCAGAGACAAGGGAGAGACTGGTAACTGGCCCTGTAAATTTATCCAAAGTTTTTATCTTTTTTTGTTTCATGTAGCTTCCAAAATTTATTTATTTGTCATTCATCTAGGCAGGCGAACGTAGGTGGTGCAATCATCGCTTTCCTCGTGATTGCCAAGTTGCCTCCAGTTTCTGTATATAAATTTTGCTGGTCTTTTTTGCTCACGTTTGATTAAAAAACAAAAGACATACCATGAATAAAAATTTTTCAACTTAACAACGCTGCACCAGAACGATGACCCACCGATGACGAGCCAGGTTTAGAATTTTTGTAATGGCCGCTTTATTTGGTTTTGCTGTTTACGTAAATTATTGACTTTTATTTGTGATTACATTGTATATTCTTTAATTTGTGCTTTTTAACAGAAAATTTAAGATAATAGTGAAATAGATTGGGTTGAAGTGTGAATCTGCAACGTCTTTGTTCTTATATTATTTGCATTTGTCATTCATTTGAGCGTATGCCACTTTTGATTGTCTTTGCTTTCATTTCTTAAAGAAAGATTACCCAGGAATAATAATCGAAAGTTGCATTAGTGCAATTTAATTACATTTCTGTCAAATCTACTTAATCAATAATTGAAAGCCTCTACAACTAATAATGATAATAAATACTTATGTTTATATTAAGTTTAATAAATGGTAAGGAAGATTCATAGTCTGTTTGGCCATTCAGTTTTACAATGTTAATTCTTTTAGTGATAGTGATTCGTATTCTCTGTAAAAAAATATCCATCAAAACCGAATAAATGACAATTTTGAGATATATAGTACTCCTATATAACTCATTTTATTTATTTTATTTAATTAAACCTTCATATTTTGAAGAAATAAATAAAAAAAGAAAAGATGCTTAATCTGAATTTGGCGGGCAAATGAAAGCGTACGCCTCGTGCGCCATCTGCGTTCACCTGCCCTAAATGCAGACAAAGAAGGCAAGGCAGCTGTCTTTCTCTCAGATGATTTATTAACATTGAATTGCGCGTCTCTCCCTTGTCTCTGCTATGTAGATTAGCTTGACTGTTGGCATAGGTGTTGCCAAGTCTAATTTCTGTTCGGTTCTAAAATACAGTACCTATCTTGTTCGATACAGCCAGCCAACACTTTATGGATAGATGGTGATTCAGAAGTACTTTGTGTTTATTTTAATAATAAATAATAATATTATTTCGTTAGTTTGAGTTATGTAAGACGCTCGTAAGGACCAAAAGTAAGAGAGACAAATGCGCCCTTGTTTGGTTCATTTGGATTAATTAAGAGAGTATCACGCGTAGTGCATTTGTTTTGTTACTTTGGGTTGTTTGATTTTGTGATAGGCGGGGTAGGTCAAGCGCATAGCGCGCTCGTCTCAGTGTTTGTTTGGTTAATTAAAGTTAGTTACGATTAATTTTCCTTAATCTGGGCGCTACGCGCGCTTGTCTCTTCTTTGGTTAATTAGCGTTAGTTTTGGTTAGTCTGGATTAGTTTTGTTAATATTCGTTAGTTTGGGTTAGTGTTGGTTATTTTGGGTTAGCTGTAGTTGGTTTAAAGACAAGCGCGCGTAGCAGGAATTATTTTAGCATTCGAATTTTCTGATTATTTTGATAGAGATAGTTATTTGTGTTCTTAGAGCGCAAAGTTACGGATTGCAGCTTGAGAAAGAATGTTACTACGCGACGCGTAGCGGAGCGCAGTAATCTTTCGAAAACGGCAATCTTACTTTGCGCTCAAAAACACTCAGAACTTTTTCTACAGCCGCATTTTTTAAAATTAAATGCACATTTTTCTTTATACTTATTCTAAAATTTGTAAATGACTGTCAGTTTTGACACATTATTCGGGCATATTTATAACAGGAGTGCCTGTAACAACTGTTAATAAACACACGACTGTCATTTATTTATTTTCGATTGCCATGACTATTCATAGCACACTCGACGGAAAAAGTGAGAATTTTCTTTTCCCATGTACGCTTTAGAGCGCAAAATAAGGTTCCGCGACATTCGTCGATTTTGCGATCTCATTTCAATTTACTAATTAGTTATTTTGCGCGCGGCTGTAGAAAATAGGTATTTTTCTACAGCCGCCCGCAAAATAACTAATTACTAAATTCAAATGAAGTTGCAAAATCGACGAATGCCGTGGATCCTTATTTTGCGCTCTAGCGCGAACATGGAAAAGAAAATTCTCACTTTTTCCGTCGAGTGTGCTATGAATGGTCATGGAAACCGAAGGAAAATAAATAACAGTCGTGCGTTTGTTACGGTTTGTTGCTGGCACTCCTGTTCTAAATATGTCCGAAGCCCGAATATAATCTGTCAAAACTGACAGTCATTTGCAAATTTCAGAATAAGTATAGAGAAAAATGTGCATTTAATTTTAAAAAATGTGGCTGTAGAAAAAGTTCTGTGTGTTTTTCGAGCGCATAGTAAGATTGCCGTTTTCGAAAGATTACTGCGCTCCGTTACGCGTCGCGCAGTAACATTCTTTCTCAAGCGGCAATCCGTTACTTTGCGCTTCAAATACACAAATAACTCTTGTGCAGTAATCTTTCGAAAACGGCAATCTTACTTTGCGCTCGAAAAACACACAGAACTTTTTCTACAGCTGCATTTTTTTAAATTAAATGCACATTTTTCTCTACACTTATTCTGAAATTTGCAAATGACTGTCAGTTTTGACATATTATTCGGGCATATCTAGAACAGGAGTGCCAGCAACCGTAACAACTGTAGTAAACGCACGACTGTCATTTATTTATTTTCGATTGCCATGACTAGTCATAGCATACTCGACGGAAAAAGTGAGAATTTTCTTTTCCATGTTCGCGCTAGAGCGCAAAATAACGATCCGTGGCTTTAGGCGATTTTGCGATTTCATTTCAATTTAGTAATTAGTTATTTTGCGCGCGGCTGTAGAAAAAATGCTTTTCGCCAGTGATGCAGACAATTTTTTGTAAGACTAATAATTACACCCTCATAATATTTAACACGTTGTAAATAATATTTTTGTTGACTCTATATCTTATAGACTTTTTTCCGTAGAATCCACTGGCGTAGTCACCTTTCGTTTTCCAGTTATGAGGCAAACATATGTTTTTTAAATGGAACAAAATTGTAGTATCGGATAAAAAAAAATGTGTTTGCTTCATAACAAAAAAAAACAAAACGGAAGATGTTAGATAAAAACTGACTACTCCTCTGGATTCTACGGAATAAATCTATAAGAATACGTTTTAACTTCTGCGATAAGTTTAAAGATGACTGAAATAATAATTTTGCTGGCGCCATCTTTGATTTCATGAAAAAGTAGCTAACTATCGCGAAAACCGCAAAAGTGCCAAAAATGGGATGCTCTGTACATTATTTTAATAGCACAATAATTGTTTAATCTATCTTTATTTGATAATATTCACATGATAGTAAGTGCATTATGCTAGGCATATTACAAGAAATGCAATTACAGATATTCATAAAACATTAACAATTATGAGTTCATTGGTTAATCCGAGAGCCACTACTATGGGAACATGAATTGTCAAGATTGGTATGTATTGACACCTCGATTGACGTAAATGTTAAAATTTTGCTTTCTAGTTAAATATTTTGTGTGTTTAAGGATGATTAAAGATAAAGTATAGTATTGGACTCACGCGTAATGAACCGGAATGCATTCTGATGAGTATAACACTCGCCACAAGCGGCTCGTATACTAGTCATCCTCGTTTATTGTGGCTTATATTATAAGGTCGTTAAATATTATTCTTTAATAACACCTCAGAAATGACACAAACCTAACAAACCATCAGTCATTAAATAGCATCTATTATTTTTTTCTTTTTCAAGTTAAATTCCAGACTTGACATAATCTGCTTTTTATTGTGTTGGTATTGTGGACATTTCAGTTATGTTTTTGCTTTAGGTTCCTCCCAGGGTTTCTCACTTGATTTCTGGTTGTTTCAATTAGGTCGCTTAATTGGAGCTCGTGTAATTTACATCCTGCGACCAGGACAGGAGAAAAATGGTACATTTTAATAATTTCCTGTTCGTTTAAGACTGTGGTGGAGAAAAAAGTTAAAATGTGAAAAAATTAATCCTCCATAATAATACTTATCTACAATACAGATAGCTCTATTTTGTAACATTAAAAGTGTGTAAAATATGAAGTATGAAATGAATTAAAATGGTAAAATACAATTTTCGCAGGCTAGTAACAGTTGACTAAAAATTACTCGTTTGAATTAATTCAGTGCCACTCTGGACGAGAAAATAAAAAATAAAGAAAAAAAATGCTTGATGTGTCAGAATGATGAACATCCTTGTATTTGAAAAATTATTTTCCATCAAAATAACCAAAACACAATTCGAAAATTAGAATCTTTTCTGTTAAACTGGAAATAGGAGAAAGTTGTTGACTACGTCAATAAATACATATTTGTGTCTCTTACATAACCTCTAACTTTTGTTTTAATGTCTTAGAAACTAAAAACCATATAGGGGTGAATCGCTTTTGAGAATCACTCGGTTGGGATCGATTATCGTTTTTATGTTTATGAATTTCATAATTTGAGGCCTATCATTTATACAAATGATGCAGTAATTGTCTATAATTATACGTAGTATTTTTTAATTATAAAATTAGCCCAAGGGAGCCTAAGAAGTTTTGCTGGCGATACTTCAAAAGCAAAAAAAAGTTACAATATATTAGGTTATAAATGAAGCAAAAATAGCAGAAAAACAATAGTATTTGTAGGCGTACTTATAAGACAGGATACACATACATAATCAGATTTGCACAACGCTAAGTAAGTTATGGTTTTCTGATAGCTTTGACATTTTAATAAAGACACTTACTTTATAACGTATTAATTGCTTTTTTTCTCAATTTGCTAGTATAATTAAGTGTTGTTATGCACAAATACATAACGTTATTATAAGCTTTAAACGAAACTTACTGTTCTTGTTCTAATGTATTTAATAGAGGATATTAGGTCATTACCGGCCATTAAATAAGAACTAGTATGGCCTAGGATTATCCGTATAGTTTAAATATAAGATCAGTAGCGTATCTCAATGTAAAAAGTATATTAAGTGTCGATTTTTGAAGAAATTGAACTTAGAAATAAATGCTGGCAATCGTATTATAATTGCGTTGTTTAATCCGGGTATATCTTCTCTTCTAAGTATTTCAAATTATATCAAGCTTAAGACAGAAGAGAATTTGTAACGGAAATTTTTCAACTTTATATAAAATATATGCTAGTACAAAATGTGAATTTTCTGGAAAAGAGAAAAATACATAAATAACCGAGAATTAATGTACATAAAATTAAAAAAGCTTTATATTTTTTAAAGATATAGTTGTTACGGAAATTAATGTTAATAAGAAAGATGTTTTTGTTTTAAGTTTGAAAAAGTTTATAGCGCTTATAAAAATATATTCAGGCCTTATTATTCTATTTTATACTCTTTATTTGTTTCTCCTCCTCTGTAATTTTTTTTGAGATTTTTCATTTCCCAAAATTGCATCGTTTATATTTTATATCTATCCGTATATTTCACTTAACATTGTAACATTGTAACATTTCTTTATCAATACTACATTTTTCAAAAAAAAAAAATAATGAAAAGGGCCTTTGTTTTTAAATACTTCATTTCACACAATCAACATTTACTTAGGCAGGAAACAATATTTTCACTACTTATCCAGAATGGTCGCAAAAGAAAACAACCTGGCGTATAACCGGAATAATTTTATAAAATACAAGTGCGAACTAAAGGCATATATCGTAAATTCACAGTATACTACGAAAAATGTAATGAATGGTAATATTTTATGTTTAACCAATAAAGATTAATATGAAAAATACCTACGAAACATTTTTATAACAATTTAAAAATATTAACAAAAAGTAAAAAAAGTCTCCATACCCTTAGAAATAATCAATATTAACTTAACAGAAAATCACAATATATTTTAAGCTAATATTTTATCTCCGGTGACCTGGATAATCTCTTGTAATCTGTTTGACAGCCTTGCAATGTAAAACTGGTACCACACATTATAGATCTTCCATCCGTGTACCATTTTTGCGGTATGTTTAGGATCATTATTCTATTAAAAATATACCTGCTCTTCTGGACACTTTTGCTCAAAATGTGTCTTAAAATATTCAGATAAACATGCTCATCTATTGTACCATCAATACAGTTTAAATTTTCTCTCTCTGTGGACATACATGCCCTAAAGCAGATCACTGCCGTCATTTTAGGACAAATGATTTCAATTTTCAAGGCTATATTCTTTCTTTCTCCAAACTTTAGTTGTGCCGTCAGACCTAAAAATGTTGGTTTTTCCATCACTAAAAACGACTATTCCCTAGAACTCAGAAAGCTCTGAAATATTATTCACTAGTAAATAAACTCTAACTATTTTCTGGAATTAGTTTCCGAAACAAACAGGTTCTTTGTGGCGTGGCTACACGTCCATTATAACCTACGCTGTGTAAACAATTTCTAACGGTTTCTCAGCACTTTTCTCTTAATCTTTAATTATTTCTCTAACAATACTGGTCGCTTCAACGTTTAATTAATTTCATAGGCGGAACTGCATTCGGAATTTCCCGATATCTTTCACTATTTTTTATAATACCCATATTCAGGGCAAAGTAACTACAACGGGTGACAGATTAAAAAAACGTGGCCGGAAATGATTAATTTATTAATTTATTTTAAATCTAGCTACAAATGAGTACTGATTAAGTGCAACTGAATATATCGCAGTTTTTTTGGGATGTCTTAATATATTTTGTAGGTATATTTTACATTAATTTTTATTGGTTAGGCCCTTTGATTATATAATTATATACTCTAGGGTTAGGCCTAAAATATTAATAAGTTTTGTTCTTCATACTTCCAGTTAGCTGGGTGAAGCTAATAAAAAACTTA